>JASDQU010034217.1:10909-21704 GCA_032191745.1 Picea mariana | reverse complement strand
CTGACGTTCCCCCCAAATTTGGCATGTTGTTGTCTAGATCTTGGATTAAAAAGCTTGGGGGAACATTACAGATGGATCTCACGTATGCCACCATTCCAGTCTTTGGAGGGGAACAAAGGAGGTTATATAGAGAAACTCAGTTGGCCTACATTTTTAGTGACGAAGCAAATCCCACCAATCACCCCATCTTTTCACTTGACACCGACTTAGGGTCTAGCTTATTGCAGCTCACTGATGCTCCTGAAGACCCTTTCCAAGTCAGAAAGCAGCCTAGTCTTGATTATTCGATTCCCCCTCCAACCCCCTCCGTGTGGAAGATGTTTTTTGACGGAGCTTCTTCTAGCGAAGGCGCTGGCACTGGGGTGGTTTTCATATCGCCTTGTCAAGGGGCCATATCCCTGTCATACAAGCTGGAATTCGAAACCATCAACAATGTGGCGGAGTATGAAGCTCTTGTTCTGGGTATGAGGGCTGCAAAGGAAATGGGAATTAAAGAAATAGAAATATTTGGAGATGCTGAGTTGATTATCCAGAAAGTCAGAAACCCTTATCGTGCTAATAATCCCCGGCTTAGGAATTACAGAAATGAGGTATGGGATCTGATTGACAATTTCTTTGTGGCCTTTAACATTTCTTTTATTCCAAGGGGGGAGAATACTTCAGTCGATTCTTTAGCTGTCTCAGCTAGTTTTCTCAAAGTTCCTCTGCCGCCTATGGTCAAATATGATGTTGAAATAAGATATAGGCCCTCTGTACCGGATAACGTCAAGCATTGGAAGGTATTTGAAGATGACCTGGAAATTGAAAAATTTCTCCAATCTGTTGATGAATTTTCTGCGTTGCACATTGATCAGGATCCCGACCCGGAAGGTGACCCTCACCCTGAGGTGTTTTTAAATAAAATTGCTAATCACCGGATTATCCAGCTGCCTAGAAATCACATTCCGAGGGGACTAATCCCTTTAGAAATATTGTTCGATGGGAATGATGTGGCTGTAAAGGGTAAGGTTTCAAATGAAGATACTGATACAACCGAATGCAACATTGGCACACAGGAGGAGCCTAGGTTTGTCAAATTATCAAGCAGTTTGACCAGAGAACAGAGGGTTGAATATACTGAGTTGCTGAGAGAGTTTGTTGATGTGTTTGCATGGTCATACGAGGACCTTAAAACATATGACACATCCGTCATTGAACGCAAGATCCCATTGAAGGAAGAAGCTAGGCCATTTAGGCAGAAGCTAAGACAGATAAATCCCGTGTTGCTGCCTATCATGGAGAAAGAAATGAAGAAGTTGCTAGAGGCCCAGATTATCATCCCCTTGAGATATTCCGAATGGGTGTCCAATTTGGTTCCGGTGAGGAAGAAAAGTGGAGAAATCAGGCTTTGTGTCGATTTCAGGAACTTGAACAGGATCTCAAAGAAAGATAATTACCCCCTACCTAAGATGGAGCACATACTATAGAGGGTAACTGGTGCATCCAAGATATCCATGATCGATGGGTTTTCTGGCTATAATCAGATATCAGTCATGCCTAAGGACAGGGAAAAGACAGCCTTCACCACTCCTTGGGGCACATTCATGTATGCCAAAATGCCTTTTGGATTAATGAATGCAGGAGCAACATTTCAGCGAGCCATGGACATAGCCTTCATCGGGGAGAAGGACCAGTTTGTGGTAATCCATCTAGATGACATCACGGTCTTCTCTAGGTCAGACAAGGAGCACCGCTGCCACTTGAGGAAAGTTTTTATGAAGTGTCGGAGGTTTGGCCTATCCCTAAACAACAAGAAATCTTTGTTTGCTATGAAGGAGGGGAAGTTATTAGGCCATATAGTATCAGCAGAAGGAGTGAGGATTGATCCTAGCAGGGTAGAGGCAATTCAAACCCTGCCACTTCCTAGATCCAAGAAGGAAGTTCAGGCCTTTTTGGGGAAGATTAATTTCTTGAGGAGATTCGTCTCAAATTTTGCTGAGTTGGTGAAACACATCACAACCATGCTCAGGAAGGGAAATGAAGTGAAATGGACCGCTGAACCCAGAGAATCTTTTATCCAAATAAAAAGGGCATTGACTGAGGCACCTGTGCTGATCAGTCCTGACTATTCCAAAGAGTTCCTAATTTTCTCTTTTGCTTCTTTTAATACAGTAGCAGCAGTCTTGTTGCAGAAAAATAAGGAAGGGCAAGAACAACCCATTGCCTTCTTCAGCAAGGCATTAAGAGATGCAGAGATCAGGTATGAAATCATGGAAAAACAGGCCTATGCCTTAGTGAAAGCTCTCAAAGCTTTCAGAGTCTATGTCTTGCACTCAAAAGTAACCGCATATGTTCCTTCGGCTTCTGTGAAGGACATCCTTCTGCAGCCCGATATAGATGGGAGAAGAGGCAGATGGATCTCTAGAATCATGGAATTTGACTTGGAAATAAAGCCCACCAAGTTGGTTAAGGGGCAAGGTTTAGCCAAGATACTAGCTAAATCCAATTACGAAGCCTTGGGCGTTAGTTTCATCAATACCTGCTTAGGAATTCAGCAAGCTGAGTTGCCCAGTCAATGCTCTCAGGAAGGTGTATTGCTGGCAGAGTGTGCCTGGTATCGTGACATTTTGTACTTTCTGCAGAATTTGAAGTCCTCGGATGGAATGTGTAAAATTAAGGCAAGAGATTTGAAGCTCAAGGCAGTCAGATATTGCCTCATTGGGCAAGTTTTATACTGGAGAGACCCTCTAGGAGCGCTGCTGAGATGTATGAACCCACCAGAAGCCCAAAAAGTTATGTTTGATTTCCACAGAGGCCTTTGTGGGGTCATCATTTCTGGAAGACCACAATTCACAAAATCCTCGGGACTGGGTATTACTGGCCCACTTTATTCGTTGATGTCAGTAGAGAAATCAGGGCCTACATCAAATGCCAAAAGTTCTCAGGGAAACAGCAGCTTGGGCCACTACCACTGAAGCCTGTGATAGCTTCAACACCTTTTCAACAGTGGGGGCTAGACTTCATCGGGGAAATTCATCCTCCCTCAAGTGGCCAGCATAGATGGATCCTGACTGCAACAGATTATTTCACCAAGTGGATAGAAGCGACCCCCACCAGAAGTACATCCCACAAAGTAATTATCAGCTTCCTGGAGGATATCATAGCCATATTTGGCTGTCCCAGTAGGATCATCACTGATAATGCTGCTTCTTTCAAATCTGAGCCTCTCATTAAGTTCTGTGAGAAGTTCCATATCTCGCTAATTCACTCCACCCCCTACTATCCCCAGGGAAATGGTTTAGCAGAGTCCTCCAACAAGGGCCTGATAAGGATCATCAAAAGACTATTGGAGGACAACAAAAGGGCCTGGGATTCGAAGTTGAAATTTGCTTTATGGGGTGATCGAGTGACAACGAAGAAATCCCTGGGCACCTCGCCTTTTCAGCTGGTTTACGGAGCAGAGGCGGTTTTTCCCACTCAGCTCGCCTTACCTGTGGCAAAGTTCTTTCAAGATTATGAAGGAGAGATGGATTATATGATCAAAAGGATTCATCAGATAGTAGAAGTACAACATATTAGGGAACAGGTGAGGGACATAGCTCATAGCCATCAGCAAAGGGTCAAACAGGCTTTTGACAGGAAGGTCAGGAAGAAGGAGTTTGAGATCGGGGATTTGGTACTTAAGTGGGATGCACCCAGACAGGATAAGGGAAAACATAGCAAGTTTGACACCCTATGGATCAGCCCCTTCAAAATCTCTGAGGTCTTCTCAAACAACACGTACCAGTTGCATGATCTGGAGGGTGAAGAGGTTTTCAACAACCCAATAAATGGGCATTTTCTGAAGAAATGTTTTGTTTGAGCCTTAGATGGCTCCTTTGTTTGTAAATATCATCCTTTAGTTCTTTGTTCATTTTCTGTTTGTATATTTTCGGCTTAGTAAATGACTCCATAGCCCAATAGCAAGGCACTGAAACTGCAGAATGAGTTCTTAGAGCATCACAAGGACGAATCTATCCCCCATGGAGCCTAATGTTAGCGACATTATTTGTCTTAGGCTCAAAAATACCCAGGTCTGCAGGTTACGCGGGAAGTGCCCCAGCGCAACGCGGGAGAATCTCTTTTCCGATCACAAGTCAAGCGAGCGGGCGAAGTTTTGATGTCAGCAGCCGAGATCCACCTACAAAACTGATTGATGTGCATTGGGATTTCGAGGCTGCCAAGTTGCCCGGGATTTAGCACGAAGGATAGCGCCAATGGTTCAAGGCAAATCTGGGTCTTCCGATCCAGTTGAGACAGGTGGCAATTAGTCGGCATATCATGGATCAGTGTTTCAGGAGACGAGGAGCCTCCCATTCTTTACAGCTAAAATTGTCGATCGGCGAAACGCCGAAAGCACCTTTGGAGCCAAGCCCACGATTCCAGCACTAGGTCACATCAAGCAAGCCTGTAAATGGGGACAACCCCTCTTTTATAATAGTGAATACTATCTGGGCCGTTCATCTGAAGGGCGCGCGGTGCACATCCGTGTCACGTCGGCATTCGAAAGTTCAAGGGGTAAGCGCATCTCGTCTTTGCACCTCCCGAAACCTCGAATCCCGAAACGCCGAAAACACCCAGAATTAGGCTCATGGTTTTGGCGCCTGGTCACAAAGGAGCAGGCCTAAAGGAGGGGCGCTAATGTTTATTATTCGACGAGACGGGCCCACAGTATTGCCGAATCAGTTCAGAACCATCAGATCAGCGGGGGGACGCGTGGCGACCATTAGGTTCTCCCGACATTTCGCCCATCGCGATTTCAAAGAAAGAAGACTTGCTCCTTCATATCCATGAACCCTGAAACGCCAAAAGCACTCTGGAAGATAGACGTAGGGTCACGGCCCGTGGTCACTTGAGAAAGTAAAAGGGACTGTACAAAGGGGAGGCGAAAAGCGCTGAATTGAGTTTCAGAAGGGGGCATTGTGTTCTCCAGATGCTGGTTCGACATAATCTAGATCCCGATACCTGCTAGGAATGAATGAAGAAGAAATATGGTGGTTGAAACCTCCCCTCACTCATTAATTGCAAAGTATGGGTGTCCCGGCCGAAAGCCTGCCCGAGATGGTCTTTTGTACTGGTTCTTTTCATGGAAGCCATGTCGAGTCCTCGACTCGCTAGGAAAGCCTGCGCACGCTAATTCAGCATTTAAGGGCTCAGCTACCCCCTGGCACGAGCCATGCAGAATTAAGGTGGCGTATGACATAGGAGTGTAGGCCAGATTTGATTGAAGAGACTCCTCATCCCGAAAGTCTAGTAGGCCTCTATTGGGCAAATGTTTAGGAGTATATGTACTTAGTTTTGAGATTTTTCAAGCTATTGATGGTAGAGAGAAGCTCCCGATTGTAATGTTTTAACAGACTCTCTAGTTCTCTGGTTATGCATCTGTATGTAAGATTTCTTGTTTAATGAAAGACAGTTTCTCTATTCCATCTAGTTTTCATCTCATACTGAGGGAGTTCATGATTGACTGATTCACATGAATTATTGCAATTGTTTTATGATAAAGGTTTTATTGTGGCACTATTGTATTCTCTGGTTTTCTATGTTTGAATGTAAGAAGATCTCGTGTTTAAATGCATTCCCCTACAGTCTGCTAGAAACCTGATGTTGACAACATACCTTTGCATCTCTCTGATACAAGTCTCCCCCCTACTCACCCTTACTACAACTCATTGTTTGAAGTATGTCCAAGACCTCACCTGCCCATGCATGCTTGGCCTAGTTTCGGAGTTGAAACAATATCGTCTGAGTTTACTTCCATTCGATCACCCCTTTCATACACAAATTGTGACATAAATTGATGGGCATCGGGCTCTGCTCCTGCTGCAATCCAGGAGTGACTTCTGTTGCCAACAGTAGTAGCCAAGGATATGGTGGAGGGGGAGATAGGCCCCACACATGTTTTAATTGTGAATAACTTGGTCACGTATCAAGGTTTTGTACCAAACCGCACGTGCTCTGTGCATACTGTTATATTCCCGAGCATGTCATCGAAGACTGTCCCGACTTGTTGAAAAAGTGGGAGAACAAAAATACCAATTTCAACATGGTGCATGTGGAGTTGTGCAAGAATAAGAAGAAGAATGAGGAGGTTGATGTTTGGGTAGTAACCCGAGGAGGAGTGAAGACTGAAGGAAACTTTTACAATGGTGAAGGCTCAGGTCTAAAGTAGGATGGAAAGATAATGAAGGAACCTCGGCCCCCTCCAAGGTTTGATGTTTCCCAACAAAAGAGGTTCATGCACGATGCACAAAGAGCACTAGAAGAAGATTGAGCATGAATCAGAGGTCACTTGAGGAGGCTCAGATTCGGGAAGAAGTGAAGAGGGTGACACAAAGGTTGTTGGAAGAAGCTCAGATCCACAAAGAGGTAAAACACACGATGCAGAGGACGTTGGAAGAAGCTCATTGTGTGAGGAATTACAACATGCAATGCAAATATCGGTGAAGGAGGTTCACATGCGCGAAGAAGTACAACATGTGATGCAACAGTCAACATAAGAGGCTCACAAATAGACTAAGTTGTGACGTGCTAAGAAGAAAGCATATGAAGAACAACGCCAGAAGGAATTGCAATGTGTAGCGCACGCAAAAGTCTTACGTGACTTGGGTCACAAGGAAGGAGATGAAGACCAAGTAATTTCTTTTTGGGGTTGTTGTTTAAGACTGCTAAATGATCCATACGCTACAAGTAAGTTGACTCATATGTTAGCTACTTGCCTGAAGGAACAAGGAGTGGAGGCAACCATATTCACTCCGCTTCCAGAGAGATGTATGTTAGGTTAGCAGGAAAAAGTGCACTGGCTGAGAATTTAAGATGATCCCAGAGCTTGGTGACTATGGCATAGATGGAGTCATGATGGATTTGGGTTCCAACGTGAATATTTTTTCGAATAAATCATGGGAGGTAATGGGTAAACCGAAGTTGGTCTGGTGGCCCATCCAACTGCGGTTGGCCAATCAATACAAAATCCATCCAATCGGATGACTAGAGCATGTGGAAGTAAACATAGAAGGATTAAAAACAAAGGCTAACTTTGAGGTCATAGAGATTATAATGGATGAATCTGACCCATATCCAACATTATTGGGCATTGAATGGGCCTTTGATAATAATGCAGTGTTGAACTTGAAGAAGAGGCATATGTCCTTTGAAATAGACACCCTACGCATGGTCACACCCCTAGATCCATATGAAGGTGACATGTATAATGAGCCAGTGGATAAGGTTACATGGATCTCAGTTATTGAAAATATCTATAAGATCACAGGTCGCAGGGAGGGCTACATCAACCCCACCGCTGATGATGAATTAAGTAGGAGAAGTGTCAATTATTATGACACAAATTTTGAGGATGACATGGATCAATGGAAAAACAAGCTATTTGAAGTACCAACAAGGATGTTTTCACATATCTATGAATAAGAGCACGAGGAAGAATTTGTCTCATATTGGTAATGATGGATTGGAACCGATAGACACATTTATTGCATGGATACAAAAAATTCATGGGCATTAGAGGGCTCACACTCTTGACATGATACTCCTAGAAATTCTCGCGCACTGGTGGGATACACATCATGATCCTTATTGTGAATGGGAATTTATCGAAGCATCCATGCAAGGAATATTTTGACTAGATGTCGACATTCGTTGATAAACATGTGCTTGTGAAAGGTGTTGGATAGCCAAGAAATGGCATAGTGCATGTGGTCAGTATATGAATGTTCGTCACAAGCTACCCAAGAAACACCCTATATCCCTGGTTCCCCAATTCTACAATGGGAAAGGCAAGCAAGCCTCAAAATCCCAAAACGATATGTTCCATGCACACTTATTCCCCAACCCCATTGAGAACACAAATGACTCTAGCATTACCATTGGCGAGATGGTTAGCCAATGGATCCTACCAAAACTGGTTGTGCCTGCTCTTCTACCCCCCATGCATACATTGAATGGTTGTGCTAGCATGCAGATGCATAGCGACCCATCTGGGGTTGCTCCATCCCTCTAAGCCACCAATCAATTCACACTGGGGTGCATAGGACCATGTGTTGCACCTCTGACGAGTAAATTCACGCATGTGTAATTTCATCTACATCTTTATTAATTTCAAAGTTCTAGCATGAAAATATATTTGCAATATTAATAGTCGAGGTGATAGGTAGTTCTCACACATCCACTTCATCTAATTTCATGAATGATGGCTACTTAATACCACTAGAAAGAGGATGATTTCCTCGATTCAGGATAAAAGTGGAAGTTACTTGCAGGAATCAACACAAAGCTCGACATTAATGTGATTATGACAAAACAACCTCCAACATGTTGCTCCAACAACCAGACTGGGATAGGGTACCAGAAAACTCAACGAAAATATGGGACAATGACTTCACATGCTTGAATATCTAAGTGTCATTATGGATTCATTCGATTAAAAACCACCCCAACCCTCCACTTACTCACCTATTTTCTCCATGCTGCATATACTCCTTCACCACCACTACAAAAAAAACCTTCACCAATCCCCACATCCCAATCCACAGGAATAGTCCAGCACCATTACCACCAATTCTAGTATGGATTCATCAAGCAAACCTAAATCTAGACCAAAAGCTAAGGCCATGAAAGAAAAACCGCTTCCTGATCATGTATTACCCTAGAGATTCCTATTTGAAGGCCTTCCATTCCCAAAAGTACCCCTGCTCAAGTGTGTTGACTATAATGTCCATGACCCCCACCATTTCCTCGAACTCCAGGTTGATAGATACATAGAGGTCATCCAACGTGATGATGGGACTAACAAAGTGGTAATACAATAGTGGGAATTACCCTTAAAGAGATCCTGAATCCTATCCATTATAAAGTGTCCACACTTCGGTTGGGCCTAGTTCATGTAGTCATGTGTTCAGTTCCTCCTCACCAGAGTACAAGGGGTATGCCTTTGGTTGGGATGACTATATCTCATCGACCATGCCATTATACACAGGGCCTTCGGTCTACCCACTTCCAAAAAAAATCCAAAAAATAGTCTTAGGGCAAAGGATGCACCGCTAGAGGAGGTGTATTCTAAATATGGTACACAAAGAGGAAAACATGGTGTTCTCATCCCTACAATCAATGATTTAACAGACAGATTTGCAAGTCAGTTGCTTACATGTAAGCTTATTTTCAAGTGCCAAAAAGAATAATGTCATATCAAGTTCATTCTCATGGCCGAGCATTGCATTGAAGGGCATCAGATGGCTTGGGCCCCTTACCTATTTAAAGAATTTGTCACTGGATGCCTCAACACTCAATATGAGGTGAAGGAATTTCATTATAGTTGGGTCCTTTTATTATTGGGCATGGCACTCTAAAAGCCACCCCCAACTTTTAAATTGATATGGCTACTACCCCCTTATTTCTCGCTTCACAGTTCTTATCGCTATAGCATTCCAAGGATGCCGAGCACCAGGCTTCCATTTCTAAATCGTTCAAGCAATGGTACACCTAGTTGATCAATGCTTCTACCGAGAAATTTTGCATCCAATCCCACATATTCCTTAGGTATGAACATCATATTCCATTTACATGTAATTTCTACAATGTGGTCATCTTTCCCCGCACAGCTACAAGAAAAATGAAAGTCATGCTTCCCTTCTGTATTACGGAGAGGGATATTATAGCGAGAGTTGAACATTGGTTGGCCCAAGACAAAAATCCTTTATCATATATACAATCTGAATTTGAAATCAGAATAAAGAATTCCCAAGGCCAGCCCAAGGTTTCAACTGAGGGAGATAACACAAAAATAATGCCTGTGAATACATAATATCCCAACTCTATTGCACATTCTCAAAACGTGAGCGGGTCTGACGCGGACACTGTCGCAACCAAAAAGAGAAAGAGGGTGTCCAAGAATCAAACCCCAACTTAAATAAACATTGAATCTGGGTCTAAACACAATCCTTCACCTCTACCGTGATCAACCTCGATTGTAGAAGAAGCCACCTTGACCACATCTCCGTCCAAACCTTGCTTTGGGGCCAGTAAAAATCAGTGTACAACATCACATAAGAAAACTGAGGAGGGTTCTCCCACTCAAATCTGACAGGTTGCAAAATTGATGAAAGAGATTTTTGCGTAGTTAGCCAAACAACAATCCTCCCACAATGAAATGATCAGGAAGATGCATATTCCAGGCAAAAAAATTTCTCTTCCCTCCTTACCAGAATATCCCTCTTCATCTAATCCAACCATCGAGGTTTCGGGAGCCAGTCCTCATCGAGTGCTCAGTGTCAATCCACTCACATTCATCCCTTCGGTCTCAGCCAGAACCGAACTGGATTTGTCACGGGTCCCTACAATGGACATCCAAAGCTTCATCACTGCCATGGTCCATGAGCTCGGAGAATACCAACAATCCATCAACTGGGAACATGCCCAATTACGCCTCCACTATGAGCAATAAATTTCCATTCATGATGCCACACGATCCCAATTACAACATGAATCTTATGCGCTTCAGGAAGTTGAAGAGGCATGGAAACCTTTATGAGACTTACACATTGTTGAAGTGGCCATGCATGCAGAAACTTAGGGCCAATATGAAGTTGTTCTCAGTGACCACAAAAACATGGTCATTGCTCTCAACTAAGCCTACTCCCTGGTTTCCCAGTAGGCACCTGTGTAGCCAGATCTTCCAACTCTACAGAAAATGAAAGTATTTACTGAGCACATTCAGGCTCTACAGCCCCAGAATATTGAACTTTGGGCCCAACTACAACAAGTAATG
>JASDQU010034216.1:0-21058 GCA_032191745.1 Picea mariana | reverse complement strand
GGTAGGCCAGTAGTACCCAGCTCGGAGGATCTTGTGAGCCGTGGTCTTCCAAAAATGATGGCCTCCATAGAGACCGCTATGGAAATCGATCATAACCTTATGTGCCTGCTGTGTGTCCAGGCACCTTAGTAATACCCCCAGGGGGTCTTTCCAATATAAGGTTTGGCCAATGAGGAAATACCTGACAGCTTTGAGCTTTAAAGATCTTGCCTTGCTTTTTTCCATTCCATCAGGAGGCCTCAATTCTTGCAGAAAGTACAAGATATCCTTGTACCAAGCACATGTTGATAGTGGCAAAGCTCTTCGGGAACTCCTGTCAGATGACTTAGCTTGCTCTTTGATGAAATTGATTCCCAAGGCTCTGCAATTGGATTCAGCCAACATCTTGGCTAAACCCTGCCCCTTTACTAGCTTGGTGGGATTAATCTCCAAATCAAATTCTAGGATCTTAGCGATCCATTTACCTCTCCTCCCGTCTATGTCAGGCTATATAAGAATGTCCTTCACAGAGGTTGAAGGGACATATGCAGTGATTTTTGAATGCAATACATAGACTCTGAAAGCCTTAAGGGCCTTCACCAGGGTGTAGGCCTGCTTCTCCATGATTTCGTACCGGAGCTCTGCATCTCTTAGTGCCTTGCTAAAGAAGGCAATAGGCTTCTCTTGTCCTTGATCATTTTTCTGCAGTAAGATTGCTGCTACTGTATCAAAAGAAGCAAAAGAAAATATCAGAAAATATTTGGAATAATCGGGACTGATTAGCACAGGTGCCTCAGTCAATGCCTTCTTTATTTGGACAAAATACCTCCTGGGTTCAGCAGTCCATTTTACTTCATTCCCCTTCTTGAGCATGGCTGTGATATGTTTCACCAACTCAGCAAAATTTGAAACAAACCTCCTCAGAAAATTAATCCTTCCCAAAAATGCCTGAACCTCTTTCTTGGATCTGGGAAGTGGCAGGTATTGAAGTGCCTCTACTCTGTCAGGATCAATCCTCACTCCCTCTGCTGATACTATATGGCCTAATAGCTTCCCTTCTTGCATAGCAAACAATGATTTCTTGGGATTCAGGGAAAGGCCATACCTCCGACACTTTTGGAAAACCTTCTTTAAGTGGTAGCGGTGCTCTTTATCAGTCTTGGAAAAGACTGTTATGTCATCTAGGTAAATCACCACAGACTCATCCTTTTCTCCGATGAAGGCTATATCCATGGCTCACTGAAATGTTGCTCCTACATTCATCAGTCCGAAAGGCATCTTGGCGTACATGAATGTCCCCCAAGGAGTGGTGAAGGCTGTTTTTTATCTGTCCTCAGGCATGAATGATATCTGATTGTAACCTGAGAAACCATCGATCATGGATATCCTGGATGCTCCAGTGACCCTCTGCAATATATGTTCCATGCTGGGCAGGGGATAATTGTCCTTCCTTGAACTCCTGTTCAGGTTCCTGAAATCAACACAGAGTCTGATTTCTCCATTTTTCTTCCTCACTGGGACCAAATTGGCCACCCAGTCAGAGTATCTCAAGGGGACAATGATTTGGGAATCCAGCGGCTTCTTCACTTCTCTCTCCATAACAGGTAGCAGCATGGGATTTATCTGTCTGAGCTTCTACTTGAACGGCTTAGCCTCTTTCTTTAGTGGGATCTTGTGCTCAATGACTGATGTGTCGTATGTCTTGAGGTCTTCGTAGGTCCATGCAAACACATCAGCAAACTCCCTCAACAACTTAGTATATTCAGCCCTCTGCTCCTCGATCAAACTCCTTGACAACCTGACAAACTTGGGCTCCTCTAGTGTGCCTATGTTGCACTCAGTTGTGTCAGCATCATCATCTGAAACTCTACCCCTTACTGCCACATCATTCCCATCAAACAACCTTTCTAATGGGATGAGTCCTTTCGGAATGTGATTGCTTGGCAGTTGTATAATCCGGTGGTCAGCAATTTTGTTCAACAACTCCCCAGGGTGATGGTCAGGTTCCCCCCCAATGTCAGGATCCTCATCTATGTGTAATGCAGAAAAGTCATCCACTGATTGGAGAAACTTTTTGATTTCCAAATCATCTTCAAATACCCTCCAATGCTTGACATTGTCTGGTACAGAGGGTCTGTATTTTATTTCAACATCGGACCTGACAGTGGGGAGCTCAGGAACTTTGAGCAGACTAGCTGTGAAAGCTAAATAGTCGGCTGGGGCATTTTCTTCCCTTGGAATGAAAGAGATGTTAAAATCTAGGAAGAAATTATTCACAAGGTCCCATACTTCATTCCTGTAATTTCTGAGTCGAGGGTGCTTGGCTTGGTAAACATTTTTCACCTACTGGACAATCAACTCTGCATCCCCAAGCACAACCATCTCTTTAATTCCCATTTCCCTGGCAGCTCTTAATCCCAGAACCAGAGCTTCGTACTCTGCCACATTGTTAGTGACTTCAAATTCCAACTTGTATGACAGAGATATGATCTCTTGAAAGGGGGATATGAATACCACCCCGGCACCTGCACCCGTACTGGAGGAAGCTCCATCAAAGAACATCTTTCAAACAGAGGTGGTTGGAGGGGGTGTATCCTGATTAAGAATGGGCTACTTTCTGATCTGTAAAGGAGACTCAGGAGTGTGGGTGAGCTGTAGTAAACTGGAGCCTAAATCAGTGTCCAAGGCATAGATGGGGTGATTGGTAGGATTGGCTTCATCACTAATTATGTAGACCAGTTGGGCTTCTCTGTACAGTCTCCTATGTTCCCCTCCAAACACTGGGATGGTGGAATATGTGAGGTCCATTTGCAAGGTTCCCCCCAGTCTCTTTATCCAGGATCTTGACAACAACATGCTAAACTTAGGGGGGACGTCAGCTACCACAATATCCATGACCATACTCTTCATGGGCAGCTGAAACAACGAAACCACCAGGTCCTTTATGACTCCCAAACACTGAACCCTCCTGGAGTCGAAAGAATAGAGGTCATTATAGGCTCGGGTGACTTCTAGTCCCAACTCTTCCATGATAGTTTTGGGCATGAGGTTGTGGGAGGCCCCTGAATCCATAAGGCAATTATGCAACACTTTGTCATGTATGTTCAGGGATGTGTAGAAGGGAGGGGATGAATCATCTCTGTCTTCTACCATGGGACCTAGGAAAACTGCAGGCCTTTCATCTTGGAGGTTTATGGAGTCTGTGAGAGGGAATGAGGCTTCAGATTTTAACATTTCAGAGAAACGCCTTTTGAATTCCCCATGTTTAATTAACTCAGTGAGCGGCACAAGAATTCGGATCTTTTGAACCTCATGTTCGAAATTGAAAAAAGGCATGGGCTTTGGGATTTCTCTAATTTCAGGAACATGATTATGGACAATGGGAGAAGGAGGTTGAGTTTTCTTACCTCTTTCTGCTACTTCATTAGCAGGTTTCTCTGTTCTAGTGGATGGCTCAGTAACATCAGGTGCTGCTATCCTTTTTTCGGACCTCAGGCTATATCTGCCTCGGCCACTACTAGCTTTGTCTCCCTTGCTCAATTCATTTAGCTGATTGTCCATGAGAGACTCCTCGTACGCTGACTGAGTTAGATGAGGGAAAGGAGGAGTGACTTCTAAGCTGTGGATTTTAGGCTCAAGCTCGTATGTTTCCCTCTCTTGTTCATCGGTCACAAAATTATTCTGGAAGGGAGCCTGAATTCTTTGTCGTCCCTGTCTCTCTCCTTCTCTCTGTGCATAGTTGGAGGGGTAAAATTATTTGGCCTTCTGAAACCTCCTCTATTCTTGGTGGTTTGAGGGCCCTTGTTCATTTGTTTCCTTTCCACCTTTAATCTCCCCATCTCTTCTTTTAGAAAGCTCATCACCTGGGTCAGCTCATTCGCCTGAGGGTGAGGTAGTGATGGGCCAGAAGTTGAGGCTTCTAATTTTCCCTTTCTTCTATCTGCATCGGCCTGGTTCCTCAGTCTGCCAGCTGCCAGTATGTTGGATTCCACTTCTATAGCTGCATCTTGCATCTGAGCTAAAGAGGTGGCTCTTCTTTCTCTTAATAAAAGACAGAAATCAGGGTCAAATGCGCTAGCATAGGAGATTTGAGCAGAGGCCTCTGAGGGTTTAATCTCTGCAGGAATCTTGTTATACATTTTATTGAATCTTTTGGAGAAGTCAGAGATAGACTCTCCATCCATTTTCTTCAGAGTCCCAAACTCTGTCATGTAATACATATAATCCTTCCTGTCTCCCCACTGTCTCAGGAAAACACTATCCAGAGCCTCAATTCCAGCAATAAATCCGGGGGCTAGTCCTCTAAACCATTTCCTAACCTCACCCTCCAGGCTCTGGACAAAGACTCTCATCCAAAAATATTCATTTTCAATGTTTAGGTTGTCTGCATAACTGTAAAAAGAAGCCAAGTGCTCTTCAGCAATTATGTCTCCTTCCCCACTGAACTTGGGCATGTACTTCAAGTAGTCTCCAGCAGGGAGAGGATTCATAGGATGAGGTAGGATTAAAGGAGCATATCTAGTAGCTACTATGGCATCCATTCTATTCAGAGGGGGATTAGCACCAGCCATAGGAGTATTAGGTAGAGGATAACTCGGAGGAGAAGAAGTATGGACAGGAGATGTTGGAAAAGAGGTTCTTGGAGGAGACAACGGAGAAAACAGAGAGAGAGCCAAGGGACCTGAGTGCGCAGATGCTTCTCTCTGTGCAATGGTAGCAACAAAAGGAGGGGTGGTGAAACCTTTAAAAGCTTGAGGCCTGTGATGAGGCACGACCTTTGGGGAGGGGGGGTGACAAGGATCTCTCTTTCTGATCCCAGACCAGGAGGAGAGAACCCAGCAGGAACACTCCCAAAATTCAGAAAATGGGAAACCTTAGAGGAAGGACGACTAGGAATCTGAGAATAAGAAAATGGAGTTCTCACAGAAGGGGAAGGCACATTACCTTTTTCAGCGATGGGAACTTCTTTCACAGAGCTCTTTTCCTTTCTGAGCACCGCTTCCAAGTCAGCCTCTGGTGTAGCTAAAGGCAAGTGTGGGTTAGACCTCGTGTGTCTACCTCTCAAAGCCACAGTTGATAGAGAAGGTTCTTCCTAGAGGAGTCATCACAATGGAGTTTCCAGGTGCACAGTAGCAATCTTCAGGTTCTCATATCTGATGCACCTTCAGAATCAGTTGATCTTTGTCGTTCAATCCCAGGGAAGATATTCAACTTCGTCCCCGGCAACGACACCAGAAATGTTGGCTATCCGAATTCACTCCTGGATTGCTTGCAGGAGCAGAGCCCAACGCCCATCAGTTTAATGTCACGATTTGTTTTAAAGGGTGATCAAATGGAGGAAAACTCAGAAACGATATCGTATCAACTCAGAAACTAGGCCAGGTATGCATGAACGAGTGAGGTCTTGATAAACTTCAAACAGTGAGTCGTATTATAGGGTGAGTAGGGGGAAGACTTGCATTAGATGAGTGCGAAGGTCTATCACAAACGTCCGGTTTATGACAGACTGGAGAAGAAAGTATCCAAATGTAAAATCCTTTTACATTCAAACACAGAGGACCAGAGGGCACAACAATGTCATAACAAATCCTTTATCATAACAAGACTGTTTAGTCCACATGAATCCTTTGACTGCGGACTCTCTGGTATGAGATAGAACATAGATGGAAAAAGAAACTGTTTGTCATAAATCAAGAAATCTCAAACACAGAGGCATAACAAGGAAACCAGAATATTTTCTAAAACTTTACAGTCGGGAGCTTAGCTCTACCATCGATAGATACAAAAATGGAGAAAACGCCTTCATATACTCAAAATAGAAACAACAACAAAAACGAGACGTAGCATTGAAAGCTTTGTGTCTGCATGGCTTCTGACAATACGGGGCTACAATCTCTGAATGGTCGTGCAACTTATGGCAGATGCGATCGATCTTCTGACAGTTTCTTCGGCGACTTGATGTGCCTTTAATTCATTGCAGGATTTTCCCATTATGGCGGAGACGATGTCTAACCACCATCAACCGCTCCAATAACTGCTTCTTGGGATTGAGAATGGTTTGGCCAACTCAGCACTTTGGGATATGGAAGACTCCTCGCGCTGCCACCTGGAATAACTGAATGGCTTTGACGAATGGGCGTGGAGGCCAGCGTAGAAGACGGGGCACGAGAACAGAGTGATGGGGCCAAAACAGCGGGGAGTGGAGTAAGAAGCGTCGAGGGAGCGAGAGGGGTTATAGGGGAAACACATGGAAAAAGGCAATAAGCGGAGGAGGCAAGAGAGTAGGTGTGATGGACATATTTTAGTGGGGAGACTGACATGGAGGAGATGGCACACGTGGCAAGTGGTGAGCGGACGAGGAGATAGGGAAGGGGCCACTCAGGTGACAGGGTGGAGGAGGACATATGACACATGGCAGCGGGGGGAGGGCAGTTCTGGAGGATGACATGGTGAGAGGAGGGCCCATGCTGGCTAAACACAGGGAAACTGAGAAGGGTGAGACTAACCCAGCGCCGTTGATCCGGGCGCGCTGGTCTGGGCCGTCGAAAAGCTGCGTCTGCGATTCCGGACCCCCCCCCTCCGCTTAAAAGTAGAAAGGCAGGGGGGGTCCGGAATGGTCTTCATCGCCATTGATCCGGGCGCACTGATCTAGGCCGTTGGAGAGGTGTGCCCCCGATTCCAGACCCCCCCCCTCCGCTTAAAGGTAGAAAGGTAGGGGGGGTTCGTAATTCAATATGCGCCGTTGATCCGGGCGTGCACCTCGCTGCCGCTCGAACTTGCTCGTGACTTACCTTGGGCGCATTATCATCTGAAACTTTGGACAAGTGGGTTTTTAACCCATTCTTTGCAATCTAACCCCCCTTATAAGAAATATCGCTAACAGTTATGAATTAACTTGAAGTTGGAATCATGGATGAAATTATGATGACAAGGTTGGATGAAGTCTTGAATAGCCATATTTCAAAGAAACTGTGCAAAACAAAGAGTTTTCAACGCTAGTTCGACTTGTAGTGGATGGGTTTGCAACAGAGTTTTACATCAAAAGACCTGGCATAAAAGTCCACTCCTTGGTGCAAAAAAACCATCTTGTTAGCACCTTAAAACGTCCACCATTGACATGTTCAGAAAGTTTGCAATGTCAGTTTGCAATGCTTTTCACAAATGGTAATGAAAAGCCACAATGGTGAACCCTGGGAGATGTATGATGATATAATGGAACTGAAAGTTAAAAAACACCATTAGATACCCTTTAGAAATCATAATCATAAAATATTTGACACGTTCCCTATTTGGAGTGTTGCGAATTTCCAGAAGAGTCTGTAGCGCACCAGATTAATGAATTGACAAGACACTTTTCTATGGTTGGATGAATCTATAAGACCCTTTGGGCACATGTTTGGATGAAAAAATTTGATGGTGACCTTCACTTTCCCTCTTTTGCAAATGATGAAAACCACCCTTATAACACTAATACTTGACAATGTATTTTGATCAACTCTAGACCCAAGGTTAAAATCAAGCACCTTGATTTATTAACATGAAAAATAACTCAAAAACCTTTAACAAATTAACCCTATGACTCAAACCTACAAGCTTAAACAAATGACTCATATAATAAGGATTGATCACATGACTGACAAAAACCAATGGTTTCCTTTAGTACATATCATGTGCTAACATTGTCTCCACAGGGAATGGAGACCTCCCTATGAGGCTCCAAGAACCTCTACAGTTCTAGTGCTCTTTTTCCATGGGATATAGAGTCATTATGGATCAACATATACAACACAAGAATAATGTAGAATGTCCTTCTCCAAAGAGGGATATACAATAGTAGGCTTATGGTCATTCGAATAGACAAAGAAAAGGACAATTCTTCTCACATGTGAAGGAAAGTACAAAAAAAAACTGAAGAAAAATAAAATAAGTTCTTGAAAGAAACTTGTGACTTGATACCTGGACTACCTGTGTCTTCCTTTCATAATTTTCTATTTGAGCTTGTTCTTCAGTGGAGTCTTGTGACTTATTTGAACCACCATAAAGTTCTTCAAATGTGTGGAGTTTCCATGGTAAAAAATTACAGTATGGTTTTTCATCAACGCTTGTTCACCATCAAGTGTTGGTCATAGTATTTGTCGTACAACCCAGAGAAAATATCTTCATGTCTTCGATCCCTGGAAATGGTGCCAAAAATGTTAGCACCACGATTTTCTCTTAGATTTCTAAGGAGCAAGTCTAATACCCATCAATAGATTCCATAATTTGCTAAAAAAATGTAGAAGTTAAGCTCAAGTGCAACAAATATTCAAGGAAATGTATTTAAATATCAACACAAAATCTACACAAAGTATACACTAGTAAGTAAGGCTTGAATAACTCCAGATCAATGTTTTTGAAACATATATGAAATATGGAAGACTAAATAAACATGTAATACATGCATCAAATCACAACAGGAAATTCTGAGACACATATAGCATAAATTCTCATAAAAAAGAACCTCCTAAATAATGAGAAATAAATCTCTGATAGCACTTGCACCAGTAGATCACAACAAATCCTTTACTGCAACATTTGAACAAGTAATCAAGATAAATCATTCACCAATAATCCACATCAAAGCAAGATTGAATACAGAATATGGTAATAAGAAAAGAGACTGATCTTTGATTAACCAAGAGTCTTAAATCTGATATATACAGTCATGGAGACTTTACACAGTTGGCTGCAAAAATAGTATAAGTTCCCCTATATAGAATCACTTGAACCCCTATCTTGATTCCTCTCCACCATTAAATAGAAAATAACATACAAAATATGCTTAGGAGTTCAAATCCCATCTCTTTCATTGGATTATGGGCCTTGGAGATATGTGGCAAAAGTCAAAGAGACAAAAATCCAACAAACTGCTAAATTTTAGGAAGTTGTTGGAAGTCATTAATGAATATGTTGCCAACTCACTACATGGGGTTTTAATGGAGCTAAATATTAGGTGCAGTTGTTCTTTAACATCTAACTAATCTTTTAGAATTCATTCGAACCCTCCTTGACAGGTGGCAACCTCCAAACAAGGCGAATATCCAATAACTGTCTGAATTGCAGTGCCATTTTGTAGTGCACTTGTGTTTTAATTTTATCTTTCAAATGCCAAAATGAGTATTTTTTGTCATCAGGTCAATGTCATAATCATGCTCCTCCAAAAAACATTTCAGAAAAACCCACATCACCATTTAAGATTTATGATAAAATCTTTAGAAGAAGTTGCTACAGGAAATGAGTTTGCAGCGCCTGACAGAGGCGCTGTGAACTTTCCTGTAGGTGTTGTTTTCAACATTTCTCCCAAATGATGAACTAGGTCATGATGAATATTTTTTCAGCATGCCAACAAGGCTATGTAGCTTCTCCACCCCAAGTTTGGGAAAAACCCAGTTCATATTTTTCTAGATATTATGAAAATGAGATTGCGGTGCAAATTGTTCGAGTTCAGAATGCCTTCAGCAAGATGTGCTACAAAATTTCTTGTAGGTGTAATTTTTTCCCTCCGATGACTACAACTGATGCCAAAACATGAAAAAAACATATGAACCTTTTCCAACATCTCCTACAACCTCTGAACCAAGAAGAATGTCCTCCAAGAGCAACAAAAACCACAATTATAGCATCTTAGGGTTTTGTAGGAAGTAAGGTTTCTACTAGAACAATATTTGCAGAGGTTATGAAGTAACTTTAAGCTAGAATCATGGATGAAATGATGATGACAAGGTTGGATGAAGTCTTGAATAGCCATATTTCAAAGCAACTGTGCAAAACAGAGAGTTTGCAACACTAGTTCGATTTGTAGCAGAGTTTTACATCAGAAGACCTGACATCAAAGCCCACTCCTTTGTGAAGAAAACCCATCTTGTCAACACCTTAAAACTTCCACCATTGACCTGTTCAAAAAGTTTGCAGCGCTTTTCACAAATGGTAATGAAAAGCCACAATGGTGAACCTCAGGAGATGTATGATGATACAATGGAACTAAAAGCTAAAAAACACCATTAGATACCCTTTAGAAATTGTAATCATAAAAGATTTGATGCATGCCCTATTTGGAGTGCTGCAAACTTCTAGGAGAGTCTGCAGCGCATCTAATTTATGAATTGACAAGACACTTTTAGGTGGTTGGATGAATGTCTAAGACCCTTTGGACACTTGTTTGGATGACAACATTTGATGGTGACCTTCACTTTCCCTCTTGTGAAAATGATGACAACCACCCTTATAACACTAAGACTTGACAATGTATTTTGAGCAGCTCTAGACCTAAGGTTAAAATCAAGCACCTTGATTTATTAATATGAAAAATAACTCAAAAACCTTTAACACCTTAACCCTATGACTCAAACCTACAAGCTTAAACAAATGAATCATACAAGAATGAATGATCACATGACTGACAAAAACCAATGGTGTCCTTCATTACATATCATGTAATAACATTGGCTCCATAGGGGATGGAGACCTCCCTTTGAGGCTCCAAGAACTTCTGCAGTTATAATTCCCTTTATCCATGAGATATGGAGTCATTATTGTTGATCTACTGCAAACCAAAAACTGAAAACCACATGCTCATGGTTTGAGATTATTTATATACATAATCCTACTCTAACCAGTTCTCCAATCTTATCAAGTAAAAGAAATTTTCTATAGCATCCATGAAAGTATCTTCATGACTGATAGAATCTCATCTCTACAACTGGTAAATAAATAATAGCAAAGACATATCAACAACCATAGAAAATTCTTTTGTAAATCATACTTACTTTCAAATGTTGGTGGTATGATAAAGTCTGAAAACTTCAAAAAAATTGAAGAATAAGACTCCAACACAACTGCTATTGGGTCCTCAAAACCAAGATCAAAAGCCTATTGATCCAGAAGAGATCGCTGCCACTGCATGAATTCTCTTTTTCTGAGAAAAAGGTGACCTCTTTGTTCCTTTAACAACGACTCTTGGGAATAATTCATTTAATGAAAATCAGGAGCAACAAAATTCCTTTGATCATGTAGTAAAAACCCTTGACCAAAGCTTGAAAACATAGAATCATGGATGTCATCATAACCAAACAAGGGCTGTTGATTTTCAATATAAATTATATGATGCTTTGGAGCAACAATGTCTTGCTCAATAGAATGATCAAATGGTAATTGCATGGTAGGAGTTAAAAAATTCCTACTATGATCAACTGAAAGTATATAATCATCTATACAATCATCCTCTACAAAATTGTTAGGCTGATTTAAATAATTACTACAATCATAGTCTATTTCCCTATCAATAAAAAGTCTGAAAATGATATAGAAGACTGCCCCAAATGTATTTCTATTCATAATCATCCTCATGTTCTTCTAAATGCAATCGTTCATCACAAACCTAATCCCAAAGTTTATCACAAGCCCATAAGTTCTTCTCTATTTCTTTAGCATCCTCAAACAACTATGCTAATGATGAAGATTTCCCTTCTCTCAGAAAAAGGACAAGATCAGGGTATTGATCTTCTAAAGTACATCATGGAAGCAATTTTAGAAGGTCGGATCTCCAAAGGCATAATACAAATAAAACAATAAAACCTCCTATTGAATATAGCGAGAACATCATCCTTCTCTCTCCTCAAAGAATGAAATTCAGTTAAGTATCGGTCAAAGGATTTGTTGTCTCCCCAATATCTAAAAAATGCACCATATAACTCAGCTCATGAATCAATAGAACTAGCCTCCATATTTTTAAACCACAAAGCAACATCTCCAACCAAATATTTGTAAAATAACCTCACAACAACATCCTCATGCATATTTCCAAATTTTCATTGAAATTTTGAAAATCTCTCAAATGCTTCTTAGCTGTGATATGACCTTCCCAATAAAAAGAGGTAGATATCCTAAAAAATTTGGAGGGTAAGGATGAAGAGTAGATGGCATCTTTAAGGGTTTAAATTTTTTCTCTATAATTATTGACTGAACTTTAGTGGGATGAAAGTGAGATTCAACATGTTGATTGCAACTTTCAACAGAAATGGTAGAAGGTAATAATTTAGTTCTATAATCTACAACATGACAAGAATAATCAGGTTTAGGGGATATGGATATATGTACATCATCTTCCTAATGGGTTTCATCTGAAGGGATGGGATCAACATCTACAACGTAGGAAGAATGTAGGCTGTCCTTCTCCAAAGAGGGATATACAATAGTAGGCTTATTGTCATTGGAATAGACAAAGTAAAAGATAATTCTTCTCACATGTGAAGGAAAGTACAGGAAAAAACTGAGGAAAAATAAAATAATTTCCCGAAAGAAACTTATGACTTGATACTTGGACTGTCTGTGTCTTCCTTTCATCTTTTTCTATCTGAGCTCGTTCTTCAGTGGAGTCTTGTGAATGATTTGAATCACCAACAATTTCTTCAAATGTGTGGAGTCGCCATGGTGAAAAATTGCAGTCTGTTTTTTATCCGGATTTTATGAGCAAAACAAAATGAATATAGATTATTATCAAAACATGCTCAAAACAAAATAACAGATATACAGTAAAATTGTTTTCTATCCAATAAGGAAATAAGCTGAAACTGTAAAATACAGATATACAGTAAAATTGTTTTCTATTCAATAAGGAAATAAGCTGAAACTGTAAAATACAACGGAAAACAAGCTTTCTAGAATGGCGGCAGCTTATCTTTGAGAAGAGATGTGACGGTTGTGCTCATTCACCAGAATATGATTACAATGAGGCTCTCAAGGCCTTTTTACAATAAAAAGGAATGTCAAAAACCCAAGACATCCAAAAACCTAACTATAGGAGATGAAGCACCAAAAGTCATGTGAGCCTCGTTTGGGTAAGTTAGTACATCAACTTCTCGGGGTCATAAATTTTGCTTATGATCTCCATTTTAGGTGCACGATAGCCTATTGGAAAGGTCTATTCGAGGACTACACATGTTTCCTGTGGTGAGCACTAGACATGTTGACTGTGGCAAGCCCTAAAAACATTGTTTAGGGCCTCAAAACGAGCCCAGAAGTCAGGGACCCAAAAACTAGTAAAAACTGTCGAACTAAAAAACTGCCAAAATGAGCCAGTTGGAATAGGTGGGAGGCCACCAAAATCCATCTAGATCAATCCTCCCCCCTTAGGAAGCAATGGTATCCATTGCATTTAATTCCCCCATTAGATGAGGAAATTTCTATTGAATTTGGCCCTGGGTGAGCCACCTGCCTTGATGCAGGAGCTTCCCTCCTTTGATAAACTCGATAAAGCTGGATCCTTTGCTGGCGAGTGCCCTTGAACTATTTTTCCACAATATGATCACTGGATACCTGTTGTATGTAGTCGGGGTTGATCTTTGTTGGTCTCAGTTGTTATGTTATCTCTGAGGTTTCCAATAATGGTGGGAAATAAGGTCGAAGGAGATCCACATTGAACACTGGGTGTAGGCCAAGGAAAGGAGGAATGTTGAGCTCAAAAGAATTATCACCCACAACCTTGGTGATGGTGTACGACCCATAACAGAGTGGGAGAAGCTTTTGATGGGGTCTGGTAAGGCGTTCTTTCTACAAATGAAAACAAACTTTCTCACCCACATGAAATTTATGTGGCACTTGATGTTGATCATGGCGCTGCTTGTACTTGTCATTGGACTTCTATAGGATATCCTGAACCTATTTATGGATGTGATGGATCTGCTCAATGAACCAGGTGGCTTTGTCAGCTTTAGTTGGAGTAGGAGATGAGTCGGCCGAGGTGACCACAAGGGGTAGTGAAACTTCTATGGGACCCAATGGTTGGAATCCCAACCCCACCTGAAAGGGGATGTGGGCAGTTGAGCTATGAAGGATCGGTTGTAGCTATGTTGGACATAGGGAAGACTCTCATCCCATGTGCGAGGGTGCTTGGAATTATACATGCACTAGATATGCAAGATCATTTGATTTACGATATTGATTTGGCCATCTGTCTAGGGGTGGAAGGTCATGGATTTGTTGAGCTTGGTGTCCAACAGTGACCAGAGGCTCGACCAGAATGTGATGAGAAATAGACTGCCCCAATGTGAGACAATAATTTGTGGAATTCCAAAATGTACCCAGACTCGTTCAAAGAAGATCTTGGCAGTGGCCTCTGCTTTGATGCTCTTCTTGCAGGTAGTCAGAATCGTCATCTTAGAAAAGAGATCAACAACGACAAAAACACAGTCATTTCCCCACTTGGTGGATGGGAGGCCCGACATGTAGTCCATGGAGATGGATTCCCATGGTCTGTCAGGATTAGGCAGAGGGGTGTACATGCCCTGTTTATTAATGGTTGTTTTGGTAATAGCGCAGGCAGTGCAAGACCTGATATACTTGCTAACCTCCTGTCGAAGTTTCATCCAGTAGAAATGTTTCTGCAACATTACCACTATCTTTTTGATGGTGAAGTGTCCCGCCACCTGATTGTAGTGGGCTTCCCAGATTAGCTTCGCTCTCTTGCTTGATGGAATGCAGATATGGCCTAGACGACATAATAACCCATCCTGAAGATCATTGAACTCTTGTTGTTGGGACCAACCCCACACAAATCTTCTCTTACCACCACCCCCGGTTACTTGGCTGAAGGCCCATGCAATATGGGAGAATCCCAACATGAACCTGTGGTAGAAATTGGCAAGGCCCAAGAAGCTATGAATCTCGATGAGTGTGGTTGGGGCTAGCCAGTCATGGATGACTTGGATATTGGTTGGATCTACATGTACACCATATTGATAAATGATGTAGCCTAGGTAATGGAACCTGTCCATGTCGAAGGAGCATTTTTCCAAGTTGGCATGTAGCTTGTGCTGCCACAGGGTGTGGAGAACCTGCTAAATATGTTGCAAGTTTTCTGCCCAAGTCTTGTTGTAAATGAGAATGTCATCCAGATACACCACTACAAAATTATTGGTGAATGGTTGCAGGATATCCTCCATCATGCTCATGAAAGTGGCTGGAGCATTTTTCAATCCAAAGGGCATGACCAACCATTCAACAGGGAATGAACAACCATTCGAAAAGACCTTCCTTTGACTTGAAGGTGGTCTTCCATACATTTGTTTGTTCTATCGGGACCTAGTGGTAGCTAGAATTCAGATCAATCTTACTGAAGTATTTGGCCCCCATGAGTTGATCAAGGAGGTCGGTGATTTGGGGAATTGGGTACCGGTTTCTGATTGTGATTTTATGCAGGGCCCAGTAATCAATGCAGAGTCGCTAGGTTCCATCTTTCTTCTATACCAACACAATTGGGCTTCTGCAAGGTGATGAGTTGGGACATATGTGCCCCATGTGGAGTAGTTCTTCGAACTACCACTTGATCTCCTCATTCTCTAACAAAGATCGGAGATAGACTGGTGTTGGCCCTTGGTTATGAAAGTTAATGAAGAACAAGGAAGAAAAGGAAAAATGTGAACTGTGCAGAAGACACAATGATTGTTACTGGGTCGAAGTGAGCAAAAGAGTAGAAAAGACAGAGTGAAGTAAGAGAAAGCAATCCATTGGACAAGGAGATTGAGGATGACAGATCAACAAGAAAGATGGATTGTGGACAGAGCATCAAGAAGAAAAATCCATCATTGGATGCTTTGGACCACCACGCGAGAAGGAAGGAAAGATAGGCTAGCGAAGCCTTGAAAACGACGATCAAGTTGACCTAGGGTTTTAGACACCTAGGGTTTTTGTATCTAGGGTTTTGACACCTAGGTTTCGGCCTAAGGATGTCGGTGAGTGATTGTAATGTATAAATAGAGGTCAAGATGACCTGGGTTGGGTTGTTGTTGTTGGTGTTATGATTGTTGTTGTTACTATTGTTGGTATTGTGTGATTGAGTGAGTAATATCTTCAGCTGGGTGCAAAGATCAATCCTGCAGTTGGGTTTGTAGGGAGGGGAGAGATAGAGAGAAGAAGAGAGAAGATCTGCTAGCTGAGAGCGCAAACAAAAATTGTATGCTTCATCTTAATATATCATAAAGAACAGTTTTGTGGATGTAGCCCTAGAGAGAGGGTGAACCATGTATACCTTGTGTAGTGTGTGATTGATGCTATGTTCTTTGTCATTTGTTATATTATTATTGCATTACTGTGTTAGATCTGATAGATAGTTGTGTGGAGTAGATCTAAGCTGATAAGTGATATATGCATGTTGTATTGTTCTAGTATTAGATCCACTTGATATTCCGCTTGGTTGTAGAAATCTCTCTCGTGCAACCCCCCCATAACTGATTCGGGTGAGACTGCATCTGCTTCATAGATGTTGTCGAAAGGGCCATTAGTTAGGGCTTGTTGGTGCACTCTTAGAGCTGAACCCTGGGTCTTCCCCTGTGCCAACAAATGGTTCTATTGCCAGGACAAGAATATTCTTGAGGGAATGTCAAGGTGGTTTCCATCAAAGACAAAACTTCAAAAGTGGATAGAGGACCAAGAAAAGGACTTTATGAATCCCAGAACAAGAACCCTAATATTAGTATAGAGGATTGGTTGGAGAGATATATCTTTACTAATATAAATGAAATTTTCTTTGGAGGAATCCATCAAGAGCTATATGAGTGGTTAGCTAGGTTAGCAGATACCCTGTTTGAGATCAGATCTAGACCTCATGTGGTTTGGACACCAACGCTGATTAAGAAGGTCAAGAGAGTTGATAACGTCGTGTCAAGAGAAATAGATCATTGGTTTGATAGCACCATTGGAGGGTACATCACCGAGTTTGATAGCCAAGCCAAGAGATATTTTGTCAAGGGACCCAGAGGAAAATTTTTACATTTTCTGAAGCTGAGGGTCAAGATGCTATTGCATGAGAAGAACATCTTGAAGATACAGTAGATTGTTCGGGTTTGAAAAAGCTAATGTTCAATAATTCAGACAGTGATAGCGACACATAGGTTGGACATACGCACAGTGGGAGAGAATTCAGAGAAGTTCATCTTGTGAACCTGTTTAAGCATAAATATGGGGATGAGGGTTTCTACAGTGGAGAAGAGGCAGATCTGACGGATGAAGAGCATTCAGAACCTGTTGGGACAGAGGAAGGGAAAGATGAAGAACCTCGCTGGGAAGAGATAAAAACTTCAGGAACTGCGCAGACTGCTGAAGTAAGTACTATTATTCCTCTTGTTGATTCAGTAGCATTAAGAAATCAGAGTAATCCAAGCCACTAGAGCATTCAGAGCACTATCATTGGTAGTCCACCACATACTCAGTCAGGAACCCTAGGAATATCTATGGTAGATGAGATAAGGCTCCCTATTTTTAGGGGAGATGGATCTGAAGATCCTGATCAGCACTGGTTCCTATGTGAAGCCGTATGGAATATAAGAATGTCACCGATGAAGCTGTTAAAAGAACTCAGTTTAGTACTACCCTAAGGGATCACGCACTGAGCTGGTACATGAAGCTTGTTCAAGTACTTGCACAACCTAAGCCGTTGAATGAGATTAAGAATGCACTGATTGCAGAGTTCAAGAAGCCTAAATCAGAGTCACAATGTATTACAGAGTTGAAAGAGATCAAGCAGAAGGTAGTTGAACCTGTTTGGGAATTCGATCAGAGATTCAAGAACTTAATAGGTCGATTGACTTTTCAGATCCCAGATGAGCAGAATAAAGAATGGTTCATTGCTACTCTCTTACCACACATCAGAGTTCCTCTGATGCAACAGAAGATTGCTTCACAGGATGAGGCACTAGAGATCGCCATGAACTTAGAATCAATCCCTATGGGAGAATCCAACTCAGGTATGATTCAAATCTTGAGTCAACTAACTAGTTTGTCTCTACAGGTCGAAGACATGAAGAAAGACAAGGGAAAAGATAAAAGAGAATACATCTGGTGTGTCAGATGCATATTAGAAGGCCATGATAGGAACACTATCCCCTATTTCATGAATACTTGGCCTTTGGAGCTCTGAGCCCTTTGAAGCAAGTCACCCTACCATGGTGCGAGGTATGCAGAAATAGACATCGCCCTGGTGAGTTCTATTACATGAAAAAATATGTTCAGACATCCACAAATTTGTATTTCACATTCTGTAAGTCCATGGGGCATGATGATAGGGATTGTAGGGCTTATGACCTCATGCATGAAAGGTCAAGATACATATACAAATTCAAGGTGAAGTACAACAAGAAGGAAACACTACGTAGTATAACTCCCCTGGGAGAGGAAACTTCAATCCTCGTAGTGGATATAGAGGATGAGGAAGAGGAGGAGGAGGTATGGGTCGAGGCCAAGGACATATAATTTGTTACAAATTCACACAACTAGGACACTTAGCAAGGGACTATTAGAACCCTTGCACCACTTGCAGCTACTGCAACTCTTTCGAGCATGTCATCGAGGAATGTCTAGCATTGTTGGCTAAACTTCAAGAGAAATGGGGACCTTAGCAGAACCCGCAAGTGCAACTGATATATGATGAACCTCACAGAGAAGACCCTAGAGTCATTGTTGTCACTAGTGGAGGCATTGTTATAGGAGAAGATAGACTGACCCAAGGAAATACTACAAAAGACTCAGGAGTTTGGAAAGCTACAGAGAAGACCCAAAGTTTTGATGCAAAGAAAGAAAGACAAATATTTGAGGAGGCAAGAAAAGAATTCAAAGCAGACCAAGGCTCTTCATCAAAGACATGGCTAGAATAAGGAACTACACTTGAATTCTTAGATAGGAGAATATGATATAGACTATGTAGTCCTCGACTTAGGGTCGAAGGTCAATGTCATGACGAAGAAAACCTGGGCACTGATGGCAAAACCGAAGTTGATCTATTCCCCTATCAGGCTTAGGATGGCTAATCAGTAGGCAATAAGCCCTTTTGGTAGATTGGAACATGTCCCTCTAGACATTGACGAAGTAAGAACATTTTTAGATTTTGAGGTAATTGAGATAGTTGATGATAGATGCCCTTACCCTGTGCTATTAGGAATTGTTTGGGATTTCAATAATTCCACTATGGTTGATTTAAAGAAAAGAAGAATGACGTTTGAAAGAGATGGACTTAGGTTCATTGCACCTATAGATCCATATGAAGGTCAACGATACACAGAACCCATCAGAGAAGGAGATCGCGCATATGAATTGGAAAACATATGCAAACTAACAACCAGACAACAGGATTACATTAATCCTACGGCCAATGGAAAACTAAGTTGGAGAAGTGACAACACATGTTCATCAGATTTAGAAGAAGCACTGGAGAATTGGTAGAACAAAATGTATGAAGTATCTACAAGGAGATGTGCTATATTAACCAGAGATGTTCGTTGGATCAACAAAATAGTAAGTAACTTGCCCACCTTTGATGGTCTGAATCCTTTATAAACCTTCTTGTCGAAATTCAAAGAAAGTGTATCAACACAACATGAATTGTTGGAAATGGATGAGGCCTTGAAAGCAACACCAGCGAGATGGTGGGGGACACACAAAAGCAACATTATAGAATGGGTATAATGTCATACCCTGATGACTGCGCAATTCTCAGCACAAGTGGAAGGTTGTGAAGTTTGGTACACAGGTCGAAGCTGCCCAAAGGACCATGTGTGAAGTTCCGAGGAATCCTAGAGACACATTCCTCAAGAGTAGTGGGTGCACAAATTCATTAACACACTAGACACAACCCCTATCAACTGGTACCTTCAAGCGAAGCTGCGCCTCATCACTGCAGATTAGGAAGGTATGACAAAAAACTTTGTAACCACCTTCTTATTTGATAGTCAATATCCTTCAGTAGATCAAGCATTACATATTGTAAGACATAAAGTATTTGAGGAGGCCTCTAGCCTCCCTTTAGAACAAGAAGAGGATGAATGGACTCTCTAGAAACTGCAAGGTTGTTACAACATCAATGCTAATGAACACGATGATCTGAGGAAGGTGAACATCACAAAAACAGAAGGCCAGAGAGATGTGGAAGGACCAGGAGTTTAGATACCATTCATTGGACAACCAATCAATATTAAGAAGGTCAACATTGGAATAGAGTAGACACCGAAGCTTGCAAATGTTGGAGATTACTAGGATGTTGCTACTATTGACAAAATCATAGAGTTACTGCATGAATATCAGGACTTGTTTCCGACCAAGTTTATTGATATGAAGGGAATTAAAGGGCCTATGGGAGAGATGAGGATCACTTTGAAACCAGATGTAAGACCAGTCAAATAGAGACCCTACAGATTGAACCCTAAATATAAGGAGAAAGTGAAGATTGAGCTCGACAGAATGCTGGAATCAGGAATTATAGAACCTGTTGAAGAGTCAGAATGGATTAGCCCTATGGTGGTACAAGACAAGAAGACAGGAGAAATTAGAATCTATGTATATGTCAGGTAGCTAAATAATGCCTGTTTGCATGACCCCTTCCCTACACCATTCACTGACGAAGTGTTAGATAATGTGGGAGGCTGGGAGGCTGGGAGGCTGGGAGGTTCACCAGGTAGCTAGATGTTAGATATCTATTCCGACAAGGAGGAAGCAGGTTCGTTCACCGCAGATTGCAGAGATACATTCGCCAATTATGGCACATGCAGATGACCATGAACGTGTTCCGAATGAAGATGAAGATCTCCGATAGGCTGTCATCGAGTTGAGAAACATGATGAAGATTTTGTTGGAACGGAACATAATGTCCCCGGGTGAAGGTTCTACTCCTTCAATGCATAATGAAGGCGGTGGTGACAAGAATCCAGACAGAGACGGAGGGAATGGTGCTTCTCCGCCACCCTCTCCTCCTCCATCATCCTCATCTTCTTCTTCTTCTTCAAGTTCGAAACATCTTCCAGAGAGGAATGGTAAAATTCCTTCGCAAATTCCTTCTTTAAAGCTTGATATAAAATTTGAGTTGCCAGTTTATAATGGAGAAGTTAATGCGGAAAAGCTAGATAACTGGATAAGGAAAATTGAATTTTATTCTAGAATACAAAAGATACAAGATGATGAAACAAAAATTCAGTTAGCTTCTTTAAGATTAGATGGTTCAGCATTGATATGGTGGGAATCTAAGACACAAGAAGAAATTAAAAAGAATGGAAAAATTTTG
>JASDQU010034212.1:0-10007 GCA_032191745.1 Picea mariana | reverse complement strand
CTGGTTGGTGAATTTGGGATTTCCTGTGGGGTTTCAACCTTTATTCCACCTTCATTTCCTGTAACCATGACCCATGCCCTATTTTGACATCAGTCGAGTAAATCATTCATTGGCACAAAGCCCTTTAGTTATCATCATTCACTTGCTACGGTGTTGCTCCGCTGCCAGTGAGCATCCATAGCCCTGATGGAGTCACCCCGACATCATAGACCTTGCTTTGTTGCCAATGAGTGTCCATATCCCTGATGGAGTTATCTTTATACCCTCTCCTACTTTGCACTCATTTGATATAATTGATTTTATTTCGTCATAATGCCTTGAGTGAGTGGGAGAGGAGGATGTCTGTTATTTTCAAAATGAGATGGTTATGGTGAACTTTTGCTAGCTCTGTCTTTGAGGTACATGTAGTCCTTTCCATCTTACCACCTTTCCCTTAAGGTTTTACCGGACCACCAGGTAGAAAATGCATCATTTTACCAAGGTTGTTCATATGTAGGGTAGATAGAAAACCATTTAAAGAAACTATAGGTCTCCCAACACTTCTTGTGTTGTATGTGAGAGATGAGTCAAGAATAGAGTTTGTCATATTGCATGAATTGAGTTCAAACACCATCTTGCTAAACACAATCTTCAAAAGCACAAAAGTACTATAGCAAGAAAAAACAAAAGTGCATACTACAATTGACCTACCTAAAACAAAACATCGTGAAAAAACACACAACCTTTTTTTGTTTGTTTTTCTTAATGGAAATATTGTTTTAGGTCTTGGCCATTCATCGGGAGGGCATCAGTTTCCCCCTTTAGATTATGCAACTGATACGTTCCTACCCCAACTTTCTCGGCTACCTAAAAAGGTCTAAGCCATAGATTCTGAAACTTAGAATGTTTTCCTTTCAGCTCATTCACTCTGTCCCATTTTAGGACTAAGTCTCCCACATCATAATTCTCCTCTTTAGCCTTATGCTTATCAAACCACCATTTGACTATTTGCTGAGGAGATATGAAATTTGATTTTTCTTTCTCCCTTTCTTCTTCCAGCATGAGGAGGGCATCAATTCTTTTTTGTTTGACTGATGAGGGTTGTTCTCTAGAATCCTGATCAAGTTTAAGAGATGGAAGATATAGCCCATTCAGGAGTATGGATTCTTGCTCGTATACCATAAAGTACGTGGAATTTCATATAGCTTCCTTGGGTGTTACTCTATCAGCCCATAAATATTTATGGAGTGAACTATTCCAGTTCCTCTAATTGTCTGCAACTGTTTTATTTACTATCTTTACTAGGTTCTTATTGGTTGAATCTGCCACTCCGTTCCCCTGTGGATAGTATTTTGAAGAGTATCTGATTATGATTCCTTTATCTAGAGAAAACTTTGTTTATAGGGTGGAAGAGAAGTAAGAGGAATTATCAAAAACAAGGACATAAGGAACACCGAACCCTGTGATCAGTTGTTGTTCTATGAATTAGATCACCATCTTTTCATTTACATGAGTCAGAGGGATGGCCTCTTCACATTTCTTGAAATAATATGTGGAAGTAAGTATGTATCTATGTTGTTTTAAAGAAATCGGTGTAATTTATCCTATCATATCTAACCCCCATTTCTCGAATGGCCTAGAAATGACCATAGGTTGGAGTGGGACAACTGCTCTCTTTAACCTCCCCACTCTTATTTGACAAGTTTTACAGTTTCTAGTGTATGTGTGAGCATCCCTAAACAGGGTAGTCCAATAATAGCCAACTCTCAGTATTTTATGAGCAATGGTGTTTCCTGTGAAATTTCCTCCTGCATGACCATCATGGACCTCCTTCAGGAATTTTTCTACATCTTCACATTCGAGACATCTTAAAAGTACCCCATCATAATTTACATGGAAGAGCCCTGAATTTATGAGGCGATATTGTGTTAATTTTAATGTGAGGCCTCTTCTTTCCCTAGGATTTAGGTTTTCTAGGCAAGTTCCATGATATAGGAGATAAGTCAGTTTCTCATACCAAGACTCTTTCCTGGGGAGACATATGAATCCTCACCACACCATAAGGTTGGTTCATTCTCACATCCGGGGTCTTCATTTACTTGGTCCTGGGCTTCGACTACCAGTTTGCATAATCCTTTTCCTTTCACAATTTTAGAAGGTTTTATATCTAGATAATATTCTTGGACTACTTCCATCCAATTTCCTGTTCTTTCCCCCATCTCCTATTGAGTGAATAGGGATCAGACTACAGGGTGAGGCACAATGACTTTGGTATGGCTCTTAAGGATGTAATATCTAAAGTGTTTCACTTCCTTCTACACAACATAATCATGTTTATCTATAGTAGGGTAATTCGGTTCGACCACATGGAGATTAGTGCTCATAAAGGAGATTGGGGCCTCATTGTTGTCATCATCCTTTTGAGTCAATATTGCGACTAACAATTGGTCGGAAGCAAAAGTCTAGAGGAAGAAATCTTTGCCGAAGTTGGGGCTTCGCGATACTAGGGCTTGAGATATTGTGGCCTTAATATTGTTGAAGGCATTTTTTCATTCATCATCCCACTTAAATTCAACATCTTTGTGAATAATGTTTTGTAAGGGTTTCATAGTTTCAGCGAAATTGGGGGTGAATTTTATCACGAAATTGATTTTCTAGAAGAAAGATTGCATAGCCTTTTTGTTGTGGGGTAATGGAAGCTGATTTATAGCCCTAATCCATTTTGGGTATATGTGAATTCTTTCTTGAGATATAACATGACCTAGCAATTTACCTTCTTTGACACCAAAAACAGTTTTCTTAGGGTTTAAGGATATACTGTATTTCCTACACCTTTCGAAAATCTGGGTTAAGTGTTGGATGTGATCTTCTTTGTTCTTTGAATACATGATCACATCATCCAATTATAATACTACACACTTGTTGATTAGTCCTCGAAATTCTACATCCATGCCCCTCTGGAAGGTTTCTCATGCATTGATTAACCCAAAGGGCATGCGCTTATAAGCAAAGGTTCCCCACTTGGTTCAAAATGTAGTCTTCAAACAATCTTCCTATGAAACTAAAACTTGGTTGTAGCCTGAAAAATTGTCCAGCAGGGAGAAAATTTTAGAGCCAGACACGGTCTGCAAGAGGTTCTCCATTGGTGGAACTGGGTAATTGTCCTTTTCTGAAGCTCTATTGACGTTTCTGAAATCTACACATAGGCAGATCTCCCCATAATTTTTCCTCACAGGAACCAAATTTTCTACCCATGTAGATTGTCTAACCTAGAAGATAATCTTAGCATCTAGTAGTTTCTTTAACTCCTAACACATGAGAGGCTCTAGGGATGTCTGGTAATTCTGGAGCTTCTGCTGGAAAGCTTTCACTTTGGGTTTTAACAGTATTGTGTGTTGAATGATACGAGTTTCATAAGTTTTTAACTCTCGGTAGGACCATGCAAAGACATATTTAGATACTGTCTTGTTGAGATTTATATTCTTGGGATTTTCCAAGGTTCCTAGATTTATAGTTTCATGCATGGGACAGGAAATCCCCGTCTTTGTGTTAGTTGACCCTTTGAATCTTTCTCTTAGTCAAAAAAGGATTTCTAAATTAGCTACCCCTTTTGGTATCGTGTGATACCTTGTTTTGTCAGTCAGTTGATCTATATGAGGATCAATTTCTGGTAATTTCTCCTGAAATACTTCATCGTCAATGGCCAAGTCTTTAAAATTATCTTGATTGGTCAAAACTTTTATGATCTATTCATCTCCTTCAAAGACCTTCCGATTAGAAATATTTTTGGGCACCTATGGTTTGTAGAGTAGCTCCAAATTGAACAAGGAGGCTTCATAGTCTTCTAGAGGGGATAACCTTGAGGAAGCAATGGCCAAAGAATTAGAGAGAGTGTTATTTGTTATGGGGATCGTTGTAATGTTGAAGGCTTCAAAATGTTCTACTAGTCTGTGCATTTCCTGTTGATAATTCCTCAAGTGGGAAGAGTTGAAATGTATAGTGTTCTTCACTTGTCTAACGATGATTTTAGAATCTCCAAAAAGCTCTAGTTCCTTAACGTTTAATTCTATGGATTTCTTTAACACTTGTACTAGAGATTCATACTTGGCGGTGTTGTTTGTGCACTCAAATTCTAGTCTACAGGACAAGAAATTTCGTTCACCTTTGGGATAAATAAGGATACACCCCGATCCTAACAATTCTTGTGATTTAGATCCATCAAAGTATAAGGTCCAAATTTGTGAGTAGAAACCATCAATTTCTCTTTGCATACTAACTTCTTTTTCTCCGCCTATTTGCTCTGTGGTTTCCAGCTGAGACTCTTGACAGAAGAGGGTTTCTTTCGCCGTTGTTGGTAAATTTTCTTGAAAATCCATTTCATAGTTTTGAGTAAGAGGAACATCATATGATATGGGGGAGAAATTCCCAAAATGGGAGTCACATGAGTAGCTTCCTAGCACGGGGAAATCTGTAGAAGAAGGTTCGTTGAGGGATTCTAGGTCATTGAAAGTATGTTTTAGATATCTTTCCCTATCAGTCATAATCATCTTCGTGTGTCCCTTTAGTGGAAGCCAGAGGTGGGCCTAGTTTGTACTAAAGTATCCATTTAAAATCTTGGACCAATCTAGACTAAGTAGAAATCCATAATCTTTTGTGATATCTACTACAATTATGTCAATTACTTGAACAAATTTTGGGTGAGTCGCCATCCTGATCATGACATATTTGAGTTCTCCTATAACTCTCACTTGGGTTATGTCTAGTTGTATCACATGTTTATCGCTTTCGAGAGGAGTTGCCTTTATCTTCTTGGATATAGACAGTAGCATAAGATTAGAGGATTCCCCTGAGTCAACCAAACAATTATGGAGGTTTCTGTTGAAAAATTCCAATGTTCGAAGGAATGGTGGGACAAAAGGATTTCCCTTCTTATCTTCAGAGCAAGTGTTCACAGTTCGTTTATTTCTTAGATCTACAGGAGTTGGAGTTTCTTCTTGTTCAGTTCTTGTTGTAGGATTTTCTACTGATTTCAATGCTGGTAACAAAAAGTCCTTTTGCTGAGGGATTCTACACATGTCCATGACCGATATATTTTCCTTCAACTTTTTCAAATCTTCTACTATGTTGTAGTCTATATTGGGAGATTCTCATGTATGGATGTTTATAGGATTTATTAGGAACACAAAAGGTTCTTTAGGGTGATCGCACGTTAGCTTTCCTCCCAAATTTTGGGCCGTAGTAAGGTCCTTTGAGACAGGTTGACACCTACTTCATGTTTTCACAACCAAGACCTGTACGGGTGGTTCTTGAACCTAAAATAGATCATTGGAAGTCATTTTTAGGTCAGGGTCCCATATCAGCATGGTTGTTTCTTCTGGTGTATCAACCTCTTCCTGGTCGACAATATTCATAGATAAGACGCTTGATTGTTCGGTTAGGGAAACTTCATCTAGAAGCCGATTGGCCATCAAATTCATGCCATGCACCCATTGTGGGAAGTCTCTTTCAGAGTGTTTCTCTTGGTGATAGGTATAGAAAGAGTTGGATGCTACGTTCCCCAGATTGATGTTTAAGTTGGATGGGGGGGGTTCAATCACTTTGAACGATGGATTTCTTTTTAAAAAGGTTTTATAGGGCCTTTTGCCTTGGTTTCCTTCCCCTACACTTCTTTTCATGTCTATGATTTTGTTTGACAATTTATTGATATGGTCTTCCCAGAATCCTGAGGTTTCGGGGTCAAATTTAGGGAGTAACTTTTCTAGATGTCGGGGAAGGTTATGTACTCGTCCAATGATGGACAGAGAATCTCTGCCCAACCAAGGTTGATTATTCTGAGGTGGTTTTCCCCTTTCTTCATTATGATCATTATTATCTTCCATGTCGTCCGATCCTGAAACTGATCATTTTGAGTTAAACCCTTCCTCATCCGAAAAATTGTTGGGATCAGAGCAATTGTCAGTTCGTGTTTCAGGGATTAGATTAAGAGGATATTCAATTTTAGTGAGGGATAAATCTTTCACTTCTTCTACTGTGTTCACAAAAACCTAGTTGGGGGTATCTACCATCGGTCTGTTTATGTTTTTTCTATGAGGAAGTAATGGAGCTAAGGGCAGCGCTCCAACTGTCAGGTGCAAGCTCTTGTGATTCTTATAAACTGGTTCAAGTCCTTGTCAGAAGACCGAAGGTATCTCAGGGAATAGATATTCTTCCTATTGTTGGGGTGAGTTACTCATTTCAGAAGTACTCAGTGTGTTTGGGTTTTCTTGAGAATGACTAGCCATGCATGTGGGTTGTTTTGAATCTACAGGCTGTGTGAAATTTGTGTTAAAAATATTGTCATCCATTCATTCTTTAGGTCCTCCTTCTAGCGCCAATTATTTTTAGGGGTCCTGGATCCATTTAAATCAAAAGTAGGAACCAAACCCACCATTGAGGCCCAATTAGACTCTACAAAGTTTAATGGTGAAATGGTTCTCCAGATCTTGCGATCCGACCAATTAATTGATGGGATTTACGTAGTGATTTACAGGAAGTCTTCCTTTGAAAACTCCTCCTTTATTTAAAATGTTCTCTTTTTGTATTTTCTCTTATAGGTGGGACCGATAAAAGATGAATGCTGGTATAAACCAACTGGGTAACAAAAGGGAAAGGACTTAACTACTGAAGAAGGATGATCTAGGGATAACCCTTATACTCAAGCATGCTGACAATGATTATTACACCTACAACAAGTCTAGTACTAATACCTTAACCCGCTGGTGCTCCAATTATTGACTAAGATACAACTATCAGAAGAAAACATACATGCAATAAATGATGGCAAGAAAAAATAGTTTCCTTAACTCCAATCATCAATCACATATTAACAAAACAATTTACTCTTCATCATTAGAGACAAGAACTATAAACATATTGAATTAGATAACTTATCAAGAGATTCAAAGGCTCTTAATCATTACAACATCCATTCATGAGATGAAATAAAGAATAATTCTTCTCCAAATCCAATCACACACGCTTTTGATCAAAAATAGAAATAATTGTCTCTGGTCCTAAACATGACTTCTCAATTAAGGTAGCTCCAAAATAGTTCTTTACAAATCCAAAAATGAGGGTCTTTGAAAAAATCATCGAGGCTTTCTAAAAGGTCGATCCTCTTATTTATAACAAATCATTAACTAAAAATAACTATCAAAAGTGAAATCTAAGTAAAATGAAACATTGCCACATGGCAATTTCATCTCTCAGTATTCTAAAAGTCATCAAATGGTTTCACTTGATTGGATGACTCTTCTCATACTCTGACCATTTGACGAATATTTCCTCACGTGTGTTGGCATACGTGAATCTGTGTTGGTCCATCGGGGTTGAAAGGATCTCCTTTATCTCCACATCCCATGCCCGATACTTGACTACCTTAGTGCTTAACTTCTGTAACATTGTATAAGCCTTGATCAGGTGCTCCATGAACTTCTTTACTTGACTTGGCGACATGCTCACCACCTTTTCTATCTCCACAATCCACGATGAATCTTGTTCGGCATGTAGTTTGACTATGTCATGCAAGTCGACAAAGTCATCGCGTGTGTCGAATTCCAGGAGGCCGATATCTCTCATCACTCAATTGATGTTGGTACAACTCATTTCATACTCGGCCCATTTCTATTGGATTTATTGATGAGGTTCTTGGGCCATTTTCACCCAGTATTCAACCGACTTGTTTATGCGGTCGATGCTACTATCCCTTAGTACCTTAATGTCATGCTCTTAGGCATCTCGGCCCTATTGAATTGCACTAATGTAATCAATCCTTTCCACTACTTGGTGTTCTTTATCATACCATATTTCCATATCCTTTCATGTCACCAGGGCCATGAGGGTGTCTTCCTAGAAATTGGCTATCCCTGCAGTGAAAAGATGCCTCTCATTTGTGAATTTACTATAGGCATCCTGGAATTCACTTCTTAAGAATATCGTGGAATGTGTGGAGTCTTGATAATATTTATCCAAGTGGCGTAGATGATACAACTTGTTCATTGCAATTATTATCTCCTCTTCATCTTTCATTTTTTTGTCCAGGGTGGCATCTGTGATTTTCGTCCCTATACTGATAAGCTCAGATGTCTTGGCATGCTCCATCCTAATCAATTTCTCCTCTGTGGTGATGAGGATAGAGATATCCAAAGTAAGCCTCCTATTCTTGGTGGTTCTCTTCATTATGGATTTCCTCTTTTGATCATAGGCGATGGCTTGTGTATCGGTGACCTCATCCATGGGTTCAGGGATTTTCTTCTCTCCCCAATAACGTGTCTTTCTAGGCTCCCAATGGTGTAAATATGTTCCAGGATGGGTTCTTGAACCTCTTAAGTATGTCTAGATAGTTTGGCCTTTGGTTGTTCCTCATCAGGAGGTGAAGTATTGGCCAATTTTGATGAATTATGGGTAGGATAGATACTTTCCTGATAATCGATTGTTGAGGCATCGATTTCCTACTATGGAATTTCTTCTTCTCGTTCTCCCGATGCTGGCTCATACCTTGAACTATCCATTGGAGTTTCTAGTATGTCGAGTGGCTCGGTGTCTAAGGCACTTTCTACCTCATGCTCGATCTACGGATGACTCTGAACTGGGGCGTCGGGACCCAGGGTGGATTCTCTCTTGGGCTCTTTCTCCTTTGTGATTTGCAATGGAGTGACCAGGGAAAATTTCAGGCTATCCTCATCATCATAGATAGTTATTAAATCATGAAAGGGGTTATGTCCACTTGTCCTCCCTAGTGTACTCGGTATCTTGGGATGGGTTGAAATCTCCCCTGATGATCTGATCTGTGGTGGGGGCACTTCAGGGTTTTCTTGCCCGGTGATTTCTTCAATTTTTATTGTCTCTGGGTCACTTGGACCTACCCAGATTTTGATTGGGTTGTCAACATAAACCCTTGTCATTCCTACGAGGTCATGGTTGTTCTGCAGTTGATCAATTACTCTTTGTGCCTATTCCATCAAGAATAGTCCCCTTCTCTATGCCTCTGTTGACTCTACCACTCTGATTTCTTCCATGGATCTAAGGGCCTCTTGAGCTGACTTCTCATCCATGCTCATGGCCTTGAACCTGGTCATGCTTCGATTAGATATCCTCCACATCACTTTGACCCAGTCCTGGGAATTCTCTGTGAAGACTTCATCCTCAAACGTGTCATGAGCATACCACCAGCAGGATGATACCTGCAAAGCATGGTTGAAAGGCAGGCATTTAGGGTCATGATTGCGGAATCATCCTATCGGGAACCTGAATTCTAGTTGGCTAAGCCCTTCTTCTTGGGCTTGAGAGATATCCTTTACCAGATAGAACCCCACATGGAAACCATAGGGTATGAATACTCATTTTTTGTCTTTGACTAATTTGACATTATAGCCCTGCAGGATGGTCTGATAACATATTTCTCCCATGACAAGCCGGTATGGGACATGAGTAGATAAGAGATGTGGTGCTCTGGTGACCTTGAGCACCCTAATGTAGGTTGACCATTCGTCCAGGTACTAATGGCCTATCTTGGCTATCATCTTCTTGGTTGTCTCTGATAGTCTTGGGCTTTCTTTCTTAAAAATAATAAAATAAATGTGTGTGATGAATTCATCATAGATAAGTGTGTAATATTTCTTCTACCTATTCTCCCATAGGATGTTGAAGTAGACGTGGACCGGGAGCTCTACGACATGCCATTTCAGATTCATGTTGTGAAAAAATTCCTTGTGTAAATGACATCAAACAGGTACGAGGACATGTAGAAAGCTAGTGTATTGTTGGAAGATTGGTTGTTGTCATTGATGTCAACCCTAGTCATGGGTTTTGGACCGCAAGATTGATGAAGGTATTTGGACATGAAGGAAAATACACATGCAGATACAACACCCATGGATGGATAGTATACATCATGTTATTTCTGGTGGTATGTGGCACATCACGTGGATCCTCATGGTTGAGGAGAAATGAATTTTTGAAGATGACAAAGTGAATTGAAGAAGGAAGTA
>JASDQU010034211.1:0-14955 GCA_032191745.1 Picea mariana | reverse complement strand
AAATTCTTCAACATAATATGATCATCTAGATTTGCCACCCGTATGATAGGTAATTCAAAACTTCCGTGACAAACATCTAGTCTTTCCTATGGATAAAGTACATTTTGAGGATGAAGGTTTAAGGTTTCTCCTTCCAATTGCATATCTTCTTCTCTAATCTGTTTCATAGGAATATTAGAATGTTTAAGATGATTTTCGTTGCTTAAGTGCTCTTTAATGACTGAGTTTAAATATTGATTAGAGAATGAGTTACAAGAATGATGATATTCACCTCGACCAAGAATCGAATCTTCTTCTACGATGGTCGAAGACTGAAAATATAATGATTCAGAGGAAAAAACAGTTTGGCTGTCGGTAAGAACCTGGTCAATAGATTCTACCTCCCTTGTTCAAAATTTTCAAATGGATTCCTCTCATTGTGCGAACTAAATTCTTCTCGCAATTGAGTGATAGGATTTGCAACTGGTTCTTCATTCGTGATTGAATATGACTGGATGGAAGGGATGCAAGCATCATAGTGAAGATTTAATACAAATGACATGTCATCGAGATTAAATTTACAGAGTATATGATATATTCTTGTCAAAAATTCTTTCAAAGATGAATCACCATTGCTTATCGAAGTCTAGAATTCTTCACATAATTGATTGTAATCATAAATTTCGAAATCATCTAGAAATTCATCTACAAATTGAAACGAATAAAAAATGTGACATGTTGGAAAGGACTCAAATCAATGTTTAATTTGACCTCTAAAAGTAAAAGTGAACAGTCTGCATAAAACTCTTAAATCTAAAATGTCATGTTTGATGCATTTGCACCAAAACTTGTTAAGGTGGTCATTAGTAGATGTATTGCCTCCACCATCAAAGGTGAGTTTGGACAAGCGAGAGACTGTCTTGTTGGGAACATCGGGTAGTGAGAAGTGGAAAGCATGTTCCAACACAGTGATTTGGGGAGCCATGGGGAAATTGAATACATTTAAAATAAAGGCTCCTACAAGGCCAGCTTGTCAGTCAGTCCTCCTTCTAGTGCCATTTGTTGATGGGAAAAAATGACCTCTCATCAAGTGGAAGAGTGAGTTGGGCCTGGGGTTGTCTAATTAACCCAAGCCGTTTGGATTGACTCACTCTGACGGGTTTAATGGCTCCGTTGGCAAATCTAAAGTCCTAAAGGAAACATATAAATAAATAAAAGAAACGAAATAACTCACTAATTACTAATCACTGATATATATATATATATATATATATATATATATATATATATATATATATATACACATATACACACATATATATATATATATATACATATACATATAAATATACAACTTACTTTAAATAATATTTACACGATAGGTCTGTTTGTCTAATTTATATACATGTTATACAATTTATGAGTTTTAATCTGAACTCACTAAAATCAATGTAAAAATGGTTCTTTTGATGAAAGTAGATAAAGAAAGAAAAAAGAACTATTTCTTTTGTTTTTGATTTTTTTTTAATCTCTGTGCATCTATAAGATTAAATATCAAACTATTATTGAAACAGAAAATGTAGACAGTGAAAGCTATACTACATATAACAATCTCTATAATAAATAAGCAAATAAAAGGAACAGACTAACCTATCAGTCACTTGAAGAGTACGCATCCAACTGTTTTTATAATCGTAAATCGTACATCAGTCCATCCACGAGATAAGTCTGTTGTGCACCTTCACACTGTTTGGAATAAATGCCAAACAATACATTGACTGGTGTATTTAATTGATAAAACAATAAGATGGAAAATAATAACTGTGATATAAGAGACTGCAAGTAATAATGCATAAGATAAATCTGACAGTTACAGCTTGGATTTAATCAGTCAACATGTTTAAGGTAAACCTTATAATACAAATTGAATGATCATTCACTATTTTTATATAACTGAAGCATAAAATCGTGAACTGTGAGAGAAAAATTATCTTGACGACATAATAATCTGTGAAGATGAAAGCTGTCGACAGTCATCAAATGATCAAGATAAACAAATTATATACAAAAACAACATTTACAAATAGCGAAGGCAGAAATGTAAACATTTGTTATGTCCAAATTTGAGTATAAGCTTGTTCACAACTAGCCCCAGGCCAAGATGTCCAGATTACAAAAATAATGGGTTTATAAAGCCTTCAGAAAGGTAATTGTTTCCCCTTCTGAGATCAGATATTGATTACAAAAATAAAAGGAGGATGTAACCACCCAGATCATAGTAAATCCTTTAAAGCTCAAAAAAGTTCATTTATGTTTATACAAAAAATGCATCATAGATATGGCCAGCAAGTCTCAAAGATGCTTCAGATCCATTGGTAACCATGAATTCCTGAATACCCTTAAAAGAAAAGGAAAAATAAAAATATTTAGTTACATATTCAACCATTAATTTGAAAATTTTGAATTAACATAATTGGCTATAGAATCTTGTGATTCTGTAGCTAGTTGTTTTAGTAAATGAAATCCAATTTATTGAAAGAACAAAGAAATCTAGTTTTAACAAATAATCCTATTTTAAGATAAAAGGATCATACCTCCAACTGTAATATCAAATCGTATCAGACAATCTTGGAGTTTACTATGGCTGTTGCAGCCTCAACATTCTTAAATATTACATTCCCTGTAGTCTTCATACATTTCTCTTTTCCTTGAAAGACAGACTCAAGCCTATGGTTTTTATTTGCTAAGGCATCAATCTGATTAGTGAGAGCCTTAATCCATGACTGTAGGATAGGCATATCAGTGTAGTATTTTTCTATCCATAATAAACAGACTTCACACCATAGGTCTAGAACTATTGATTGAGGGAACCAATGGTTGTATGTTAACACACTCCCACTATTTCCTGTGGTTTTTTTTTTATCAAGCTTGATAAAGGGATTCGAGCAATGCCCTTGCGTGAGCGTTTTCATACAAAAATTCAGGCTTGACATTTGATATCCCGAGAGGCTTCTCTATCAAGGGTTTATCTAGCACTCTAGAAAGGTCTATAACAAAAAATAAAAAAAGGCTTATCTTGACCGAAACAAAAATTCTGAGAAAATTACCTCCAACGGTCGAAGCATGTCTATGCAAATATTCATTTTATGGAGAACATTCCCTTCATGAAGATAAAATGGCTCATTTTGGTTCTGGTTTTTAAAGGGTTTTGTCTAATTCGTAGTGATTTGCTCAGAATCTCTCCCGAAAAATCCTGTCTCTAGAAAGAAAAAACGGGATTAAACTCTGCTAAGTAACAACAAATGTGTGAAAATTCAGGGTTGTTCGGATCTACTCAGATGAAAAGGGCCATAAGGTTTCAATAGACCAACAGTCACAAAGGCAGAAAGAGATCACTGTAAGCATCAAGGATTTGTAAGAGTAGACCAGAGCTATAGTCCAGGCCCGAAAACCATCAACAATCTATGGTGTATGGGGAGAAAATACATAACAAAAAGACAAGCATTCATTTGAAATGAGTGCAAGGGGTGTCGTAGACCCTGAAACCAAGTCTTGAAATGATGATCTAACTGTAATCATATTGCCACCTCTCATAAAGTACAGACACGACCAGAGCATTAAAATGATAATAAGTGCACAACATAGTGGGTTCGATCATAAGGTTTGGTAGATTGAAACTTGTAAATCAAAGCCTAGGGATGAGAAAACATATGATCAGGAATCACACAAAAAATCATATCAATTCTTAAATAAAAAAAAATCTTTTGTTGATATAACTTACAATCCCTAAGCATGTTTGGTATTCAAGGAATCGAAACAAAGAGAATAGTCTTCATAGCAAGGAATAAGGCTTCATTAATAAACTGTAGAGACATGTTTCCTTTCGTAAATTTTTTGGATAGAATGATAACACAGTCATAAGTTTTCATGCTTTGTTTTCATGCTTTTAGTCATGACGAAGCATGAAAAAAAACAATAGGGAAAAGCGACAAATTACAATTGTCATTTCGAAAATTGCTCATGAAGAATAATAAAAATAGATTGCCCCAGTTAGGCAGCTATATAGATCATTTAATTGATATGAAAAGTTAACAAACATGTTGGGCTTCCAACACTATCACACGCCTAAAATAGAGATCGTATGCAAAAGTTACGACCCCAGGAAGTTGATGTACTCACTTACCCAAACGGGGCCCACATGACTTTTGGCACTTCATCTCCTAGGGTTAGGTTTTTGGATGATAGCTTGTTGGAAAGGCATTGTCGAGGAGATTCATTTTGGGGGATCAATCATGCCTTCGGCTATCATTGAGAACCTCTATCTCGAAAAACCTACACTTGGGCCCTCAAAATGGCCCTAGAAGTTAAAAACTGCTAAAAATAGTAAATTTCCAAAATTGCCAGAAAACTATTTTGAACCAGTCGGAAAAGATGGGTGGCCACCAATATCCACCTGGATCATCATCCCACTCATATTTGACTAATATTTGAATGATGTCACTATTATCAGATTCACTTGAATCCTAACAAGTGTATTTTTTGCATGACGTCGCATCATATTTTAGGTTTTATTGTATCGAAAAAAGGGATCATGGTCAATCCTCTCAAGGTTGAGGCGATAGTTCAATTTCCTCCCCCGTGCATGATACCCCAGCTTCAGAGCTTATAAGGGAAATCAAATTTCCTTCAAAGTTTTGTTGTGAATTATGTTGAGATCTCTAAAGGGTTTATGTGTCTCTTGAAAAAGGGGGTCCCATTATATTGGGATGAAGCTTCTCAGTGCTCCTTTGAAACGTTGAAAAATGCATTGACATCTTCCCCTCTTCTCCAGCCTCCCGATTATAACGTAGATTTCCTGTTGTATTTGGCCCTTTTGAAAATTACCATCGACATCATATTGCTTCAAGAGGATGACCTGCTCGAGGAGCACATTATATATTACCTTAGCTGAGGCCTGGTTGGGCCAGAACTCAAATATTCTCACATTGAGAAGCTTTCTTTGGCAGCAGTTCATCTTGTATAATAGTTTCGTCACTACATTTTGATTCACATGACCATGCTCATTACCATTGTGAACTGTTTCCAATATGTGTTAACATGACGGGTCATTGGCAAAAATATTATTAGATGGATAGTCATATTACAGGAATTTGAATTGGATTTTGTTTCAACGAAATCCTAAAATTCATTGGTCTTTTCCGAGCTTATTTCAGAACTTCTGATCGATTCTAGTGATATCATGCCAGAATAATTTCCTATCAAAAGAGATGTTTTTCTAATCGCATCTTCAGACCCCTAGTATGAAGATATATTGGTCTATCTCCATACTTTGAAGTGCCCTTCTTCTACTTCCCATGATGAGCATCGACAAATTTGACATCATAAATGAAACCCTCTTATACTTGATGACACTTTGTATCATCGAGGTGTAGATTGCATTCTTCAACGATGCCTTATCCATGAAGAAGAAGATCTCATTTTGAACGAGTGTCACACTGGAGCATGATCCAGGAGGCTCCCCAGCTCCAAAAAATGCTCAAAACTTAAAGTTATTGGAATTGAATGAAATCAATTTCATTGCACCTGGATCGTTGTGTTGATTCCGACCATATATTTATTTTCTCTTATGGACTCCGTATGTGAGAGTTATCACACTCTGATTAGATTGTCAAACAGGCAAAAAAGTCAACGATCAAACTATAAAAAAGTCAATGTTGACATCAGCATGACATTAGAATGACATCATCATGATGAAATGGCAGAGGCAGGTGATGACATGTGGCATCACACCTGATTGGGCAGGTGTGGCATGCATGGACCAGTTGTTGTGTGACACATGGAAATCATCGGGAAAATGTGGTGGTTCCACATGGCCCATCCATGGGCTGTCATGTGGCATCTAGTCATCAGTTGAAGGTGGGAAATTTTTTTGGGTCTCCACAAGTTTTGACCACGAGACCTCCCACTAGGCTATGAACTGCCAGGGTTGGGCTAGCCAACCCACCCACTTTTGTGACTTTTTAACTAAATTCCAAAACTTATATTTAAGTTCTGGTTAGTGGACATTTCAACAGAAAAATGGGCTAGGGCCTAGCCCCAACCATCAATGCACCATAGGACCTCACCATGGAACCAAGTAGCAAAAGATCACAGGGGTTTGGATAAGAACTAGCTATCATATCTCAGGTTGTTGCCATAGGACCGGTACCTAATCCTACAAGGGCGTGCGGGGCTTTATCTTCTAAACTGTGGTCCCATGTAAACTGCCCCAAAAACCAGGATCTAGCACAAGTTTAGGGCTAGCGCGCATCCCTTTGGGCTGGCACTTGGCCATATGTAAGCCATGTGACCACTTCAAAGGGGCGTGTTCCAACCATTTGGGGGCTACTCCGTGTATTTTTAATAAAAATGGGTTTTTTGCCTATAGTTTTGCCAAGAATGGTTATTTTTTAGGATTTCTTGGCCATTTGGAGGGGGATTTGATCCCAAAAAGAGGCCATATCTTTAGAGGAAGTTGGTATTCTCTTGTTGGGACTAAAAAATATATAAAATAGTCTTTTTGAGCTTGAGGGGTAACTTTTTGATGCAGGTATTTTGAGGAGCATCTTGTGTAATTGGGCCATTTCTCATGTTTTGAGAGGCTTTGAGTCATGTTTTTGAGAGGAGTTTGTTGAGGAATTTATGTATCTAAACATGGAGGTCTTGTACAATAGATCAAAATCCTTTTGTAACAACAAAGAGCCAATGTAAAGAGAACTTGAGCATTTGAAGAGAAATAAAGAGGTCCTCCACTTGGAAGTGAGCCCAGAGACGTAGCCAAAGATTGGTGAACTTCATTAACAAGTTCTTGTTTCTACTTATCTTTCTTGTTTGTTGTTATCTTGTCTTATTTTTCAGCATGGTTTATGATGGATAAACTCTTTAATCACTTATAAGCATCAAGTAAAAGTCATAATTATTATTCCGCAACAAGTTATAGATTTTTATGTGTTTCACATTATTATCGATCCGATGCATAAAGTACATTAAAATTAACTTGAAATTTGTTAGTAAAACCTATCATTTTTGGATAAAGTTTTTGGTATCAAAGAATTTAGTTTTGAATTTTTGACAGGAATTGCAAGCATTGGATGCTCACCAGAGCCAAAATCAAGCGAGGAGAAGGCCAACTTGAGGCTCTTAATCCAAAGATTCAAAGGAGACCTCGTAAACAAGAGATGTCTTCACCAAGAAAACTAGGTCATTTTGCATATGAGGACAATTTCTTTGAGGCATTTCAATTTATGAAAGCCATGGTAGAGGAACTTTACCATGAAAGAGGACAACGAAGAAATCCAAATGTTGAAGAAGGTGAATCTTCAGTAAGAGCAGAAGGAGGAGTTGGAGGTGGTGGACCTTCAGAACCTTCTTTCCCTTCATCCTCGTCATCTACAAGTGAAGAAAGTGTACACTCCTCCAAGGATAAGAAACCTAAAAAAACTCATCATTCTTCTGATATTCCTTTATTAAAGCTTGATGTAAAGTTTAATTTACCCACTTATGATGGTGAATTAGATGCAGAAAATATAGATAATTGAGTTAGATAGTTAGACGTCTATTGCAGGATAAAAAGGATCATTGATGATTAAACAAAGATCCAACTTGCAAGTATCAAATTGGGAGGCACAACTCTCATATGGTGGGAAAGCAAAACTAAAGATGATCTCAAGAAAAATGGTAAAACAATCTCTTCCTGGAATGATTTTATCACTACTTTGAAGAAGTAGTTTTATCCATCAGCATACATGCAACAGGAAATGATGAATTGGCAAAGTTTAAGGCAAGCTAAGAATTAAAGTGTAAAAGAATATACTCAAACATTTTGTAAGAAAGCATTGAATTTGGGTATACCTTTATATACACAAGAGACACTCCTAAAATATATTGGTGGTTTACATTCTTACTTCAAGCACACTATTCTTATGTTAAATCATTCTAACTTTGATGAAGTATGTGTACAAGACATGCACATTGATTCAAGTAAATGGAATGTTGGTGATAGTGTTTCTACATAAAATTGACAAAGAAAGGATTCAGGGAAAAGAAAAGAGAAAGAGAAGAAGACAACCACAACAAGAAAGGAGAAGACTACTTTCAATCATTGCAAGAAGGTAGGCCATGATGAAGATCATTGTTGGATATTACATATTGAGTTGAAGTGAAAGAAGTATGCCAATAAAGGGAGAAAGAATACCATAGCTGCAACAGTTCAAGTGGATCTGGGATCAGACTTCGGAGATGAGACAAAAAATGTAGCTATGGGAATCCAAGGTATAAATTATGTTGCAAGTACTATCTCTTCTAATTCAGATGTTGTAAATGATGAGTATAAAAGGGGTGAACTTTTCCACATAAGGTTCATAAAAAATAATGTTAAAGTTAATACTCTTGTAGAAAGTGGATTACAAGGCAATCTAATCAGTGAAGAGGTTGTAAATAATTTGGGACTTGAAACTAAGACACATCCTAGACCATATCCATTGGGATGGATATGTGGTGACAATAATTTACAAGTAACCAAGCAATGTAAAATTAAGTTTGCAGTCACTTGTAATTATGTTGATGAAGTAGATCTTGATATAGTGCCACTGGACATATGTGGAATTGTCCAGGGAAGCGCATACCTTTATGATAGAAAAACCATATTCTACAGGGAGGAAAATAAATATTGATTCAAGAAAGATGGAAAAGAGTATATTGTTCGTGCTCATCGCATAAAAATTAACAGATATATTGCAACTACAGGGAAGTTAAAAAGAATGATAAATGGAAGAAAAAGTTTAAAACTTATGTTTGTAACAAATAAGGAAGTTAGTGATGCTAAACATGAGATGATTCAGTATGTTTCTAACAATCATGAAGTGTCACCATAAGTACAACATGGGGTTCATATGCATACTTCGATTATTGTTCCTGTTCAGAAGGGAAAGCATGTTTTTTCATTCTCATTCACATATTTAGAATTGTTGTATAGTTTGTTGCTATTCAGTGGTGTATGGATGCTAAATGTGACAAAGAATGTAGATGATTGTGAAATAAATGGGATGATTACTTTGATAAGCAATGCTATCTCTATTTGAATGTTTGTTCTGATTAGTCAGGTGATCATTGTCCAAAAAAAAGGATGGATGATATAGGACAAGTGGGGAGGAAGTACACTGACATATTACTTGAGTAAAACAAGACTTTTGGTGGTCAAAAATCTTCCAAGTGGGGAGGAATGATCTAGGAGGCTCCCCAGGTCTAGAAAATGCTCAAAAATGGAAGTTCTCATAATTGAATGAAACCAATTGCATTGCAATCGTATCATCATGCTGATTTCTTCCATATATTTACTTTCTCAAATAGACTCTATATGGGAGAGTTATCACACTCTAATCAGATTCTCAAGCAGGCAAAAAAGTCAATAGTGAAACTGGAAAAAACTCAATGTTGACATCAACATGACATCATCATGATGACATGGTAGAGGCAGGTGGTGACATGTCGCAACACAGCTGATTGGGCAGGTGTGGCAGGCATGGACCAATTTCTGTGTGACACATGGCAATCATCAGAAAAATGTGGTGGTGCCACATGGCCCAGTCGTGAGCTACCACGTGGCACCCAGTCATTAGTTGAAGGTTGAAAATTGTTTTGGGTCTCCACAAGTTTCAACCATGAGACCTCCCACTAGGCTACGGACTGGCAAGGTTGGGCTAGCCAACCCGCCCACTTTTATAACTTGTTAACTAAATGCCAAAACTTATATTTAAGCTTTGGTTAGTGGATATTTGAATGGAGGAATGGGCTGGGGCCTAGCCCCAACCCTCAACGCACCATAGGACCTTACCATGGAACCAAGAAACACAAGAGCACAGGGGTTTGTATAGGAACTAGTCCTTGGATCTTGGGTTGTTCCAACAGGTACCTAATCCTACAAGGGAATGCAGGGGTTTATCTTCTAAACCGTGGTCCCATGTAAAGCACCCCAAAAACCAGGAGCTAGTGCAAGTTTAGGGCCAACGCACAACCCTTTGGGCTGGCTCTTGGTCATATGTAACCAATGTGACCACTTTAAAGGGGCGTGCACCAACCATTTGGGGGCTACTATGTGTATTTTTAATAAAAATGAGTTTTTTGCCTATAGTTTTGCCCAGAAGGGGTATTGTTTAGGATTTCTTGGCCATTTGGAGAGGGATTTGATCCCAAAAAGAGGCTAGATATTTAGGGGAAATTGGGATTCTCTTGGGGAAATTGGGATTCTCTTATTGGGCCTAAAAACTATATAAACCAGGCTTTTTGAGCTTGAGGGGTAACTTTTTGATGCAGGGATTTTGAGGAGTATCTTGTGTAATTTAGCCATTTCTCATGTTTTGAGAGGCATTGAGTCATGTTTTTGAGAGGAGTTTTTTGAGGCATGTATGTATCTGAACAAGGAGGTCTTGTACAACATATCATAAGCCTTTTGTAACAACAAAGAGCCAATGTAAATAGAACTTGAGCATTTGAAGAGAAATAAATAGGTCCTCGACTTGCAAGCGGGCCCAGAGATGTAGCCAAAGATTGGTGAACTTTGTTAACAGATTCTTGTTTCTACTTATCTTTATTGTTTGTTGTTATCCTCTCTTATTTTGCAACATGGTTTATGATGGTTGAACTCTTTAATCACTTATAAGCATCAAGTAAAGTCATAATTATTATTCCGCAACAAGTTATAGAGTTTTATGTGTTTCACATTCTTATCGATCCGATGCATAAAGTACATTAAACTTAACTTGCAATTTGTCAGTAAAACCTATCTTTTTTGGATCAGAGCATGTGGCATTCATTCGTCTTGGTTGGAACAACCCAAAAGATTCTATGTACAGGTTACTTCTGGACCTCGTTAGTCAAGGATTGTGTTAAGGCATTCAAGAAGTTCCACCCATGTCGAATCTTCTCTCGAAAGATGCAGGGACATCCTTCTTCTATGTTTCCTTTCATTGTTGTTGGTACTTTCTCCAAGTGGGAGAGTGAATTTACTACATGTCACCTGGATTTGACTAGGGGGCATCGTTACATCATCGTAGCAGTAGAATACTTCACAAATTGGGTCGAATCTATGCCAACGTTTAACAACGATGGTGAAACAACAGATCTTTTCATCTTTAATCAAATAATAGTAAGGTTAGGAATTCTGAAGGAGATTGTCATTGACCATGCCAGTCACTTCCAAAACAAAATGATGACCGAGTTAATGTCAAATATTGGGTTCAAACAAGAACATTTGTCGCCTTATTACTCATAAGTGAATGGTAAGGTTGAAGTTGTGAATAAGTCTCTGAAAAATATTCTTTAGCAAATGATCAATTATGCCAAGTCAAATTTGCATTTGATGTTATATTCAACGTTGTGGGCCTATCGAACATTTTTTAATATTGCCACCGGTTTTTCACCTTTTCAACTCGTATATGGGTTGGAAGAAGTCTTACCTATTGAGTGTCGGATTCCTTCTTTGAAGTTGGCATTGGAATTACTATCAGACACTTCACTGCTTGAGGAACACCTACTATATATTGAGTATTTCAATGAGAAGCATCATGATGTAGCCTCAGCCAATGAGGCTTATAAGCAACGAGTCAAGTGCCAGTACGATCGGTTTGTTCATCCTCGGATTTTCTCCGAAGGAGATCTTGTCTTGGTTTATGATAAAGACAAAGATCCCATGGGGGATGGAAATTTCAAACCCATGTGGTTTGGGTGAAAGAGTCTTGAAGAGGGGCACTTAACGTCTGGTTGATTTTGAAGGAAATTCCTTGGTGGAGCCTAGAAATCGGTTGTACCTAAAGAAGTATTACTCCTAGTTTGGTCACCTGGGTGACTTCTTGTACATATGTATAGCTTCTTATACAGTTGTTGTATTTTTTGTTTTGTGGACGTGTAGTTATTTGTTTCTTCTTTTTCAATGTGGTAGATGTCAAGTGAATCAGAGGTGTTTTTTGGGTTCATAGACGACACTAGCCGACACACTTGGAAGCTTGCCTCCGCAACTTGGGTGATTTTCATAGCTGGAGTCCAGTTGTTATCTTCCAGAGGTATTTTTCTAGGTTATGCTACAAACAATGTTTCCAAATACAGTACAATGATAAAATTGCTTCGTGACACTTTTTTGCATGGCATTTCTCACCTTCGGGTGTACCTAGATGCTCAATTGGTTGTGTCCCAGTTAAATGGGGTTTACCTCATTTATGATCCCACTATGCACCAACGATTCCTTATGGCACATCTCCTAAAATGTTATTTCAATTAAATTAAATATATCCATGTTCCTAGGAGATTTAATCATATGATAGATACTCTAGCTAATAAAAATTTAGATTGGCGTGTTACACACACATAAAAATAAAAGCACACAAATACAAATGTACATACATTTGTAAAATATGGAATCCATAAGATAGAAAAGATGTATATATATATATCAAAATAGTTTCATGAGTACATAAGTTAGCATGAACGCCTCAAAAAAATTTCAGTATACATCATTGGGCTTATGCCCTCAAAAAATACATATACAAAAAGTTCCCTCGGCACATCGAAATTATATACTATCTAAGCATGAGGCCTATTGGCCCTGCCATAATGCACAATGTCATTGGCTAAATGTCATAATAGCTAGACCCATGTCCGAGGAACCCCTACTACATGAAGCTGCATAGAAGGTGTGAGATCCTCAATCTCAGCCATAGGTACAGTGCGAGTCAACGCAATGAGGTTGCGGTCCACTCGTATCAAAACTCTCTCGACCTCTCTGAATGGGGCTTCCCCTGCAATTGTTAGTCCTCCTGTTGCTACTAGTCCAGCCTCTTGTCAAGGATGTCACCGAGTCCTCATGAAGTCCTCTAGACACAAGGGTCCCACATCTATACATAGCAGATACACAAGAGTCAGTACTCCATACACATATAAAAATGATATATATATATATATATATATATAATGTAAAAATTAAATAAAATTAAAAAGTTTGTTACCTATTTTGTGTTAAGCCCTAATTATTGGCTCATTGCCCCTTAATTGGGGCATATTACATTAGTATTTTTATTTTATTTATGTCGGTTTTATTCCATTAGTTGTAATTATACCTCCTAGTCTCCTATATGTACAAAGGAGACATTTTCATTTGGAATCATCTTGTAATTGAACATTTATGTAGGCATAAGGAGGTTTCCCCCTCAAATAGTCTTATTATCTAAATTTTTATCTTTTTAAAGGCATTGAGTACTTATTCAGAGGTTTTTCTATGCTATATTGATATTTGGTTCCTAGCATATGGTATCAGAGCTTAAGGTCTTGGGGTTTCACTGCTACATCTGAGACACCTTGGAATTTTCACTATAACATTTTTTCTACAATTATTCTGAAGGAACGACTTTGAGGATATTTATTATATGGATCAAGGTACATTGGGTTAAAATTTCAGCTCCTGAGGCCTTATACTTTCAGATATACAACCTTTCTTAGATAGGGTTCTGGAATCATCCGGAATTGAGTCATTGCGAAATTTTCGCTATAATTTTTTTTCTCTAATATTTCAGACACTGAAATAAAAATGATATTCACATAAATTAGTAAGGTATCTGTGGTAACCATTTCAGCTTCTGGGTCATCTTACATTTGTAGATACACCCTGTGGAAGATAGGGTATCTGACTAGTTCTATTGACTAGTCTCAAGAAGGTGTTCCAGGTAAAAAAATAATAACTTATTCCTACATTATCCAAATTGAGTGAGGCTAGTTGAATTGGATAGTGGACAAAACTTAGTAGTTATGGTACTATTTTCAAAATTTTATATCAATTATTTTGTGTGGGGCACACTATACAAGTGAGATCTCCTAGAAAGGAAAAAAATCAGCAAGTTGTGGGGAAGTTACCGTAAATTCCACTTGGCACATCCAATTTTGATCAGACCTGTGGCATTGCGGAGAAGAAATATCAGAGACCTACTAAAATTTCATACTCAGTGTTGAGTACATTTTTATGCTTCCTTTCACTCCATAAACTATACTTTTTCCTCCAAAACCATCCATTTTTCCTTCATATTATTCCATATTTTCCATAAAATAGCTTATGCAAGGTACATTTATCATTCCTTCACTTAAGAATTGAATTTTCAAATTTTTGGCATTAAAATTAAAAAATTATCAAAAATTATAGGATTTGACTAAATCTTGTAATTGCTCCTAGGTTCATGTACTTGCAGGACAGCTGGGCAAAATCTGAGACATGGGTCATGATCCTTGATGTACAAGGATGGATGATTATCTATCATCTTTGAGATTTGAGATTTCCAAGTGTCCAGTCAACGCTGGTCAAACAGGGCCACTTCAATAGAAAATACCCAGTTTTAGCATAAAATCATGGACAGTGCTATATTTTCTTGGGATTTGTTCATATTTTATGGATCTGAAGGGGGTATTCGACCTTCCTAGCATATTTTATGGATTTGATCATGATCTTTAGGAGGTTTCTTAGCATTATTAGTTTCAAAACTCTTGTATAAATACTCCAAGACATAGACTAGTATGAAAACCCTTATGTGAATGAAGAAAACTTTGAATTTGTAGTCTTGAGATCATTTTTGTGTTTTGTTCTTGATGATGTCTATGAGATGATTATGTGAATGCTGCTGGAAATAATTTCTTAGCTGAAGCAACTCAAGTGTAAAAGTGAAGCATTGGAGGGCCCCCTTTTCCAAACTAGTACACTCTTCCTTTATGTTCTTTTCAAGTAATCTTTGATATATGTTTTAGATCAGATCTTGATGTAGATGAGTTTTATTTATATCTTTGTTGTAGTTAGATGAATTCAATAGTTAAGTAATATGCTTAATGTTTCAAAGCCTTACTCATGTTGTAAATGATTTCTTGAATAAGAATTCAATGTGTAGTTTGCTTTCAAGCATTAGGATGATC
>JASDQU010034208.1:3150-19222 GCA_032191745.1 Picea mariana | reverse complement strand
ACTCAAGTATTTTCTAGAGTAATATCCTCTGTAGCAAAATCATAACAATGACCTTAAAAATTAACCTAACGTATACTATGGTTTAATTCCAATAGATCGCTTGGATATACTCTTTTAGATTTCTCTGTAGGATCTTTGTGCTAGCAGTTAAGGGCTTTAAGAGATATGCCCTTCAAATTTTTAAAGTCACCAATGAAAGGACACCTTCTTCTGTGTGATGAACAGACAAAGACTTATTGCCATCTCACCAATGATGGCAATAGTTTCATCTTCCAGTGACCTTGAACCTAGATACACATTCCTATGTGGAATTTATGTGTCATTGGGTGGGTGAAAACTTGGACATGACCAAATTTGTTGACCTTCTTGTGGGTCCTCCAAGTAATACATGGCTTATGCATCCTTGTTCGACATTATTACTATCTCCTTTTACCTATGGACATCATTGATGCCTCCTCAAAATCCACCTACAGGAACCTTTCTAAAACCTTGTGGAAGCCTTCCATTTGTCGTGCTCATTTGACACATCGAAATTGGAATTAGGGTTGTGATCTAGTAATTTAATTCCACATTGTTATTCACTCGATGAGAGGTCATAAAACACACACACACACACACACACACACACACACACACACACACACACACACATATATATATATATATATATAGAGAGAGAGAGAGAGAGTATAATTATGTGTAATTTATATAATATAAAGAAATATATGCATTATATATAATTGTGTACACAAGTACAAATTAGCTAATTTTTTACCTCAAAAAACAACTAAAACATGTATATAAGTACTACTTTGGGGAAGGAAACTAAAGGTAGCATAATCATAGTCCTTTATAATGCATCTAAATTTTAGTAACATCTCTCTTAGCGTGTAGGTTTTCATAGTTGGTCATGATAATGGTTGAAATGTTTAGAGTTTTAACTATGTGAGAGTTTTATGAAACATCCAACATTTTGAGTGGACACTCCACCTATCGTTAGGGACAAAAAAGCTTTAAGATAGAAAAGAGTTTGTTGGGGATTATGATTTTAAATGTTGAAGAAATTGTATAACCATCATGGAGAATTACTAAATTAATAAAATAAAATATATAAATAGTAGTTTGTGAAAAACCATCAAATTATTAATAAATAGACATGAAAAAATCAAGAAATTTTGATAAGAATGGTGAACATAGAGGAGAAAGTGAATTATTGAATTTTAGAAAATTGTATAAAAATGGGGGATGATTAATGTCGATAATTAATATGAAAACTAAGGGAGAGGAAAAGTAAGATAGAGGAGGTAGGGAAAGGAGGGGAAGGGTAGAGACTAGGTAAGATGAAAAAAAAAGAGGAGTAAGAAAGAGGTAAGAGGGAAATAAGGAGAAAGGATTAAAGAGGTGCAAGAGGCTAGAGAGGGAGAAAGGATTAAAGAGGTGTAAGAGGCTAGAGAGGTAGAAATGATTATAGAGGTACCAGAGGAAGGGGAGGGAGATAACCCTCAAAGGTGGAGAATAGAAATTGGAAAAGAAACTAGATAAGGAAGAGAGATGAGGAACAAGGAAAACTTTAAGGATGTGATATTTATCCTAGAGTTTATAAAGGGAGAAAAATAACACATTCAATATTTATTTTAAGGTAGGTGAATAATTCAAAATTTTTATAGAAAAGTATACCAAATTTGAGAATAATATTTTATTAAAGAAATTAATTATTTGAAATTTTATTATTGAATAATTTATAGTGGACAAATATTTATAATATGTGTTTCTTGAGATTAGTTAAAATTGACACTCTCAATTTTCTCAATGTTATATCTAATATGCATATTCTAATCCAATTAGTATAAGATACATTTTATAATTTATTTACAAATGCAATATTTAAATTATAAATAATACTTAAATTTACCTTGTAACATGTTCAAGACTATGTAGTTTTGTGAAGTTTCTTTGAGATTTTTGTGGAGGAGAAGTGACTTTATTTATAGTTAACCAGATGTATTATAGATGTCAAAGTGAGTAGTCAAAGTGAAAAATGTATTATAGATATCAAAGTGAGTATTCAATTGATTTTGAAAGTGGGATAATTAATTTATTAATATTAATATAAAAGTGAGATAATTAATTTATTAATATTAATATAATTATATTAATTATAATTTATGTATGTTATAAGTAATATTAATGTTTTTTATTTTTATTAGTTAATATGATTTATCTCATATGATGATGAAGAATATTAACAATTAATATATTACTTATCAAATATAATGGTTAATTAATAACTAATAAAAAATATTAAAATAATAAAAATAATTTATGTAATTATTGAAAAATAAACTTTAATTATAATAATTATTAAAATATTATATTTTTAATATTAAGCATATTAATATCATTTTAAAAATTATAATATTAATTTAAAAATATATTACTTTCAACCAAAATATATTACTATAATACTATCCCATTATAATATATTATAAAATTAAAAAAAAAATTATAATAAAAACAATAATGATGTGTCATTTTAGCGATATAAAGTCAAACATAAAACATAACATATAGATTGTGACATATTCTTAATGTTTTGTGTGATAGGTGGATGGTATTTAATTATGTTAAATGGTCAAATAATATTAATAAAATAATATTAATATTGATGTGAACATTTGTTTGTCAAGTTTAGTTTTGTTATATTTAGTTCAACATAAGAATAAGTGTTGCATGGAAGCGTAGTTTTTGTCGGGTTGAATTGGAAATAAATGCATATGGAAGGGGTAAAAGTAGTGGGGGCAGATGGAAATTACAGCACAGATGTGGCAAGAAGCATGAAGGACAGGTGGCAACCATGCAAGATATGACACGTGCCTTTTAGAGTCCACTTTATTTTGTGAAACTATACAATCCATATTGCTATGTTCGAAATGTCTGTTCTTTCCAGTTTTGTTTGTTCAATGTTTTATCTATTCAGTGTATATTTTGAAATGGTTAGAGTAAAGTGAAATTTCCATAGAGTTGTATGTATATGTGTCAGAAGAAGAAAAAAAGATATATGCATAGCAGCAGAAAAAGATATGCATGAGAAAAAGATAATTAGACAATTCAAATAAATTAAACAGAATGTCTTGACATTCAGCATAGTTGAAGATAAAAATTTAGGAGCACATAAATATAAAAGGAGATAAAAAATAGTTTTATTTGGAATATATAAAAAAATAATAGTTTGTTACATATTCCTGGAAATTTAAATGCGTTTGTCATATAGACTAGGATTGAGGCTCCCACGGACCATAAGAGGAATATGTACAAGAAATAGGACTGTGGAAAGAAAAAGTGGTCGACGATAAAGTGTAATACCTGAAAAGAAGAAATGGGAAGGTATCAGTCTTTCGCTAGAGATTTCTATTCAGAAAAGGTGGAATAAATGGATTGATAAACAAAGCAGGATGTCATCAGTACAGACTTACAACTTTGGTACATATGAGCATTTTTGCTGTTTGCTTGTTGATTCCTTTTGTTGCCTTTCGTCGGCGACTTGCTTCAACTCTGTTTCGACGAATTCTTCAATGTAGGTTTTCAAGGGGGCGACGTTGATCTCATTTTGAATTTTTATGATGAAAATTTATGTTTCTAATTCACTCAAATCAATAGAAATATTACGCAGAGTTTGATGAATGTTTCCATTCTGTACTGAATAGCCAACTAGCCAATTGTCCATGTGATCTTCACCATATTCAAGAATCTTGTAAAATTTGTCCAAAGACAATGCCTTTAAATTATGAACTTGTTTATCGAAAGCTTGCTTGGTTAACCTCAATGAGTTGATGATTAAGTTGGGATCTTGGAACTCGTTGGTCCTTTCGGCTAAGTTTATTTTGGTCAGATTTGTGAATAATGTTTCTTTCATTGATATTGTTTGCTCACATGATTGGACAATGAGATACAGTCTCTTCACCTTCTCTTTCTAGCATGCTTCTAATTGAGTGATCCAGATTTTGGAGGGGATATCATGATGTCTTCTTGTCATGTTTGCCATGTTGTTGACATGAAAAGAAAAAGGGATGATTGTGTGCAAATAGAAAATTTCTTCATTTTTTAAATCCATCTGTAGAAGTTCGAGCAAGTTATTTGTTGTCGATCCCAGGGAATCCATAGCTTGTGATGTTTCACAGGCGTTAATAATCAGTTCCATTGTTGTCTTTATATTTTTCTCCACATATCCTCTACACGATGCGAGGAAGCTGGAGGATATTTTTAACTCTGTTGCAAGGGTGGCAGGCATGGCTATTGCCAAAGAACTGGCAAGCAATGGCATAAGAATCAAAGCTTCCTCTAATTCCTTGATCTGGTCCTTTAGTCTGGCATTTTAGACCTCAATTACTCCAATGGAATCATCAAGAGAATCTCTGGTTGCTCTGTGAATTCCAGAGATTTGGGAGGGTTGCATGTTTGCAAGGTCAAATTCTGAACGATATTTTCGTTTCTTATTCTTTACATCTCTCTTTTCAATAATTATTTTTTTAGATTCGCTTTCAAAAACAACACTCTGGAATACGAAGGATTCATCTTTGTCAAAAATTTCGGTATCAACTATGTCCATTGGCCCGCTATGGTGAATCGTGTCTCCCGGCTCATCAAGGTTGTAGAATATGCTATCCAGATAAGTGTCAAGTTCCATGTTCTGACTTTCAATTTCGAGTTTTTTCGCCTCCCTTACAATTCTTTTTCTTTTCTTCTCCACAGGAAGCTTGTGAGAACTATCAATTTTTAGGATGGACCTCCTCCATTTGAATAAATTTGGGTTGCTTTGTTACTATGGTAGGTTGTTGGAGCAATGCTTTGTTACTGTGGTAGTTCTAGTCCTCATGTCGGAAGATGTTTAGTGTATATCCACAGAACTATTTTCGAGCTAGTGATATTAGTTTATGAGGAAGTCTGTTTGCTCCAAACGATGATTGAAATGAAAAAATGGACGGGATGATATAACCCGCCTGAAAATGTTGGTTCAATGCGTGTGAATGGAAAATATCCTCAAGCTCTTCACTCATTAATGACAATCTCTATGTGTGTTGGATGATGAGATGTTAGAAGTAAAGCTTAATTATTGCATACTTAGAAGTGTGAAGGTGGCGGTTAGCGAAGAACAATTAAGTATTGGAGGTTCGTGAACAACCCAAGTCGAGGACATGCGAATGACATTCCATGGTAGTTGAAATTAATACTCGAAAGGGATAACAAAACCCTTTGCAAATCTTGGTTTAATGTGTATTAATGGCAGTTGTTCTCGAGCCTTTTGCCCATCAATGACAATTTACATGGTTCCTGCATGATGAGATGTTAGCATTAGAGATTATTAATTGCATATTTAGAAACAAGACACACACATATATATATAAACCTTCTTTTATTATAAACAAGTGTGAAGGTGATGAAGACGGGGAAGAGGAAGCAAGGAATGACCAAGTATGAAAAGCAGTGGGCGGGCCTCAAATTAGGTTTACAGGNGAGGAAGCAAGGAATGACCAAGTATGAAAAGCAGTTGGGCGGGCCTCAAATTAGGTTTACAGGAGATAATGAGGAGAGGTGAGTGTCCAACAGTGAAATTGCATAAGCCGGAATGTTTTACTACAAAACACGTAAAATGAAAGAGGGAATGATGGTGCAGTTCAACGGATGGTTTGTATATTTGCAGAATTACGGGAAAGTGGCTAAGTATGGAATAGGGAAACGGTTGGTCGGGCTCATTTTTGGAATTAGGGTTTGAATATTTCATAAACGGGCCAACCCGAGGTCCTGCGAATGACATTCCATGGTGTTTGAAATCAACACTCGGAAATGATAATATAACCTTCCATAAATCTTGGTTTAACGTGTATTAATGGGAGATCTCTGCAAATATTGGTTACTTTCCGAAGGGAAGGACCGAACGAGTTAATTTAGTTTTTTTATTATAAATAAGACTCTTTTATTATAAACAAGTGAAAACAAGGAATGGAAAAATATGAAAAGCGGTCGCACGGTTTTCAAAATATAGGGAATTATAAGTAGAGGTGAGGGCCAATGGTCAAATTGTATGTTTCAGAAATTTTAACTGCGAAATGCGTAAAAGGGAAGAGTGCAAGGAAGGAATGGGGAAGTATGAAAAGCAGTCGGACGAGTTTCAAAATAGTGTTAAAGGGGATTGTTACTAGAGGTGAAGGCGGACGATCAAATTGTATGTATCAGAATTTTTGACTACAAAATTTGTAAAAGGGAAGAGTGTATGATGGGGAGGCCCAGCGGCTACTTTGTATAATTGCGTAAATGTGGGTGTTTTTTTGATTTCGTGGAACAATGGAAAGCCAATATTTAGTCCACGTGTCTAGGAACTGGCAATGGAAAAAGTGGCCAAGTATGGAATAGGGAAATGGTCTGTCGGAATTGATTAGGAAGAAGTGAAAAGGTGGTGGGCACAGGAAACAGTGATTAGGAATTGAATATTTCATGAACTCGCCAACCCGACAATCCATGAAAGAGATTCAGACAAATGGTGGAGTATGGAAATCGGATGGAGGGAATTCAAAAATGGGGTGACAATAGTTGCACAGGAGACGTGAGGACCCGATGGTCAAACTGTAGCTCTCGAAACTTCTGAGTGCAAAGTGTGTAACGAGGAAGAGGGTATGATGTGACAGTCTGGTTGTAAATTTTCATATCGCGGAAGTCTGGGTGATCTTTGGAGGTGACGGAACAATGGAAGTGCACCCTAGAACCCATGTTCCCGGGAATTCAAATTTGTAATAGATATCCCATTTCCTGGGAAGATCTTTTCTTCATGTTTCTAGAGAAGTTGTAAACTTATTGCATATACTTGGAAAGAAGTGTGAAGGTAGCGAGCATAGGAAAAAATGACTAGGAATTGGAAATTATCTGAACCCGCCAACCTGACGATCCTCGAAAGAGATTCGAAGAAATGGCAGTGTGGAAAGTGGCCAGACGGTCTTCAAAATAGGGTGACCAGGGTTGCCGAGGAGACGTGAGGCCTCAAAGGTCAAATTGTATGTATCGCAATTTTTGAGTGCAAAATGTATAACACAGAAGAGACGATGTTTTGGGAGTTCGGAAGTGAATTTGTACATCGCGGAAGTTGGGGTGTTGTTTGCAACTCAAGGAATACTGGAAGTGCAGTTCGCATGTCCGAGAAACCACAAGCGAAAAACAGACAAGTTTAGAAGAAATTGGATAAATATGCAAACGAACGTTGGTTTGTCATACATCACAGAAGCTAGGGTGTTGTTTGCAGCTCAAGGAATACTGGAAGTGCAGTCTGCCTGTCCGGGAACCCGCAAGTGAAAAATAGGCAAGTTTAGAAGAAATTGGATAAATATGCAAACGAACACTGGTTTGTCGGACTTGTGATGTGAATATATAGATGAAGATGATGATTTGTCAACTGGCCACCCTGGAAACCCCCGAACACAGGAACGTGGCAAACTATAGAACCAAAAATGCATAATAGATGGGAAAAACAAAAGGAAAAAATGGGAAATCTTACAAGAGGAAAAAGAAAGAGAGAGAAGAATTTTATTGCTCACACACCAACACCTACTCATAACTATGAACCCATAGAAAGACATTAACAATGGGAAAAACATTCTTGGCTATGAAATATAGTTGGAACGCGACAAACTCTGGTTCAAGCCATAAGAGATGTAATTTACATCCATCTTAATAGTATTTTATGGGGAGCCAACTGTGAAACCATGTAACAATAGATGCAACCGCAGATGCAACACCCCAACATTGAAAAGTTTAGGAAAACAAGAGAAACCAACAAATAAAAACTCAGTTAAGAAGCACCAAAAGGCCCAACTGCAGCAGCGGGACTTGAACACTACGCAAGCACCAACCAGCTGACCAGGAAATTCACTGCACACAAGATTGTATAAAAAAACTCAAAGGAAAACGTATTGTAACACATCTGTTAACCAAATATTTCAGGTTGTGAGACTTGCCAGGTAAAATTCAAAGGTAGTAGGATCGTCCAAAGGCTTGCCTCTGTGTAAGAAACTAAGAAAAGTGTGGTTTTCCCGCTTGGTATTTTTCAATACTAGGAGCCATTAAATTCCTCTTGCAGTCCATCTTTAAATTATAGCTAGTATATTGATATTTGTAATACATATCCCGTTACCTGGCAGGATATTTTGTGCATGTTTATGGAGAAATTTCTACGAATAGTTACCATGACTGTCGCCTGGAGGCATGGTGTGATGTTAGAATTAAAGCTCATTTATTGCATAGTTGGAAAGAAGTGTGAATGTGGCGGGCACAAGAAACAATGATTAGGAACTGGAGGCGTGAAAGAGATTCCAAGAGAGCGCTAAGTATGGAAAGCGAGCGAATGGGGTTGAAAATTTGGTCACAATAGCTGCCCAAGAGACTTGAGGACCCGAAGGACAAATTGTAGGTCATTTGTGTATCGCGTAAGTCACGATGTTGTTTGCAGATCATAGAACAATGGAAGTGCAATGTAGAGTGTGCGTGTTCGGAAATCCGTGATCTGAAAAGTTGCTAGGTATGGAATGGGAAGCGGTCGATCAAATGGCGAAAGAGATTGGGACAAATGGTGAAGTATCGAAAGCAGACGAATGGGCTTGAAAATAGGGTGACAATAGTTCCACAGGAGACATGAGGACTCGACGGTCAAATTGTAGGTCTTGAAACTTTTGAGAGAAAATTGTCTAACGAGGCAGAGGGTATGATGTGAGAGTTTGGTTGTAAATTTGTATATAGAGGAAGTCTGGGTGCTCTTTGGAGATCAAAAAACAATGGAAGTGCAATCTAGAGCATGTGTGCCCCTAAATCCATGATCGGAAATGTGCCTAGGTATGGAATGGGGAAGCGGGCGACCAAATTCAAAGGAGACGTGAGGACCCGACTGTCAAATTGTAGGTATTGAAACTTTTGGGAGCAAATTTTCTAACGAGGCAGAGGGTATGATGTGAGAGTCCAGTTGTAAATTTGTATATCGCAGAAGTCTGGGTTCTCTTTGCACGTCACGGAACAATGGAAATGCAATCTAGAGTGCATGTGCCCCTGAATCTGTGATCGAAAATGTGGCTAGGTATGGAATCAGGAAGCGGTCGGTCGAAGTCGCGACATAAAAGAACGAGTGCAAATGTGAAGCCATGAGTCTTCCAACCCACACAGCTAGATATTTTAGGTAAAACAACCATTAAGTAACAAGGAGAAAGTAGAGGGAAAAGAGAAACGGGAATTTGGTTAAGTATAGATGACGAAAACAAGGGCTAGTATATTCAAATCTATAATAGATATTCCATTTTCTGGGAAGATATTTTCTGTATGTTTTTGGAGTTGTATACTTATTGCATATAATTTGAAAAAGAAATTGCAAAAACATAATTTTCTAGTCCAATATTTATCCACTTAATCATTTTCTATTGTGCTTTTACCATTAAAAGGTTGTGAGCAAATGCTTTGTTGAAGATTAGTTTCCATCGCAACTTGTGGGGGTGATTATGCACTTGATACATTTTTGCATGACTTTGACATGTCAACTTGTGTGAACACGGGGAACGTTCAACCCACGGGTAATCCAGGAGGACGAGAAAGTCAGGTCCAAGTTTAAAGGGATTTTGTTTATATATATTTAAAGTGCATTCATATTAATGTATCTTAATAGATTATTTGTGATCCAAATGTAAACCATGTTCGAATTTGAATGGTGTTATGGGCTCACAATTTTTTTCTCAAATCCAGAAGCAACAGAGAAAAAGTATATGACTTTTCATGTCGTATATCGAAGAATATTTTGAAATATAGGAAGTTGTAATATATGCACAATACAGAACAGGAACATATGCAGCGAAATGAGTTCATTTTAAGAATAAATACAGATTTCAAATAACAAAACAAAATATTGAAGATCACCATAGAACAACCTCAAATATTTATATTCAGATAAATTGGGTCAGAAAATACAATTGAGAATACTTCCCAAAAAATAGTTGTCTTCGAATTTGCAAAAAAATGTATAGTTCATTACATATTCTGAAAAATAAAAATCTGTGTGACATAATTATTAGAATTGGGACTATCATGGACTAGAAATCAAATATGTACATGAATGAAGTTTGTAGAAAGAAGAAAGCCAGTGATGGAAACAACAAGACCTGGCAAGAACAAAAAGAAAATTTCCAGACCTTGGTTAAAAATTTGTTAGAGTAAGTGGAGGAAAACAGAAGAATGTGATCAGTATCAACTTACTATGATGGTGTCCCATGCCTTGCCTTGTCATTTTCTTGTTGATGTCCTTTTATGCCTTTTGTCGGCTTTGAGCTTCATTGATTATCTGGTGGACAACCTTTTTGAACCATTCTTCGATGTAGCTCTTGATGGATGCCACATTGATTTCATGGTGTATTTTTATATCGAACAATTCACTTTTGAAGTCCCTCAGATCAATAGACAGGTTGTGCAATGGTTCTTGAATATATTGGTTTTTAATCGCATAACTGACTAGCCAAGTTTTCACATAATCTTCACCATATTCAAGAATGCCATAGAAATTTTCAAATGACAGTTTTTTATAGATATGAACTTGATCATCAAATGCTTGCTTGGTTAGAAACAACGAGTTGAATATCAAATTAGGGTCTTGGACTTCATTGGTGTTGGCATTGTGTTGTGCTTGGGAGAGTCATTGGTATTGGTACCGAGATCATTTAGGATGGTGTTAGTGAAAGAAATGCTGAATTTTTGACTGACCATGAAATGCCCGACTTTCTAAGGCAGAGAGATGAATTGACTTTTTCTTTTTTCATGGGAAAAATGCAACCAGTAGATGTATTGCCTTGCTATTCTAGCAAAAAACATTGTACCAGATATGTGACATGGGTAAAATTTACAGTTTAGCTTCTTACACATAGATAGTCAAGGGAATGCGTAGCAATTCGCCACAATGAAAATTAGATAAGATAACATAAAGAATTTCTTATGACTTTTGTATTACAATAACTGGGAAGAAATTTCAATGGTAATCAACTTGCTGCAATGGAAGATGGCTTCATCCTTCAATGTAAAATATAAAATATACAGAATCATCTGAGAGATGTTGGCTACACTTTATTGTCTCTCTATCATCGTGAAAAGCCATGCAATTTGCCGAAAAAGGTTTTTAAATTCACTAACCTGTATTATGGGTATGTCCCGGGAAGCACGCGTTGGGTTCTATAAGAACTTCAGAAAGAGGTCCAATTCATTGCCATGCTTCTTTAAGAACTGTCTACAATTATCGCCCTTGAAAGTAGTCATTGGGTTGGGAAGTGGTAACATTTTTTGAAATACTTGAGGGTATAGGGAGACTTGGGAATGGTTTCCCAATTGGATAATCCGTTGGTTCAGAATATAGTTATCAGCGTTGTACGTGACCAGCTCCCAAAAGTAAAAAAAATCGGGGACAGAAGTTGTCGCTACAATTCCATATGTCGAGTTAACTTTCTTTAGGGAAGAAGGGGACACGTAGTAGTGGTCATAAGATATGGAGCAGTGAAAACTATGGTCATAAGATATGGAGCAGTGAAAATATTCAGGCCATCTCCACATAAATGTTGTCGAGTTGCAGCATAAGTTGATGAGAACGTTCTTTTGCTCATCATAGTATTTAAAAAGGATGGTGCAACATCATAATATAATCTCTGATAAAAATTGATTCAATGTGTTTTAATGCTATATGTCCTCGACCTTTTCGCCTTTTAATTCCAATCTTTTCGATGCCTCTGGTGAGTCGTGACTAATAAAGGCATAATTAATGTGCATTAGGAAGCGCATGAAGTTGGCGAGGATGGACGCCAGCGAAAATAGCTCCGAAACTTTTGTGTACCTGGAAACCCAACAACCCGCGAATATGTGAGAACATGAGCTGAACAATCCACTAAGTATGGAAATCTGGGGTACAATTCTTTCAAAAAATCTGAGTTAAATAACCATTTTTCCAAACTAATATTGCATTCTTTCTATGTTGATGTTGTAAAAAAACTAAAATAAGAAACTAATCAGATTCCATAATATTCTCCCATTAATGCATTTTAATGGGATATGTCCTCAAGATTTCTACGTATTAATGCCAATCTTTTTGAACATCTGTGATGAGTTGTCACTATTTAAATCATAGTTAATGTGCATTAGGAAGGCACAAAGGTGGCGGGGATGTAGGGGAGTCAAAAATGATTTGGTGCTTTTTTGAACATGGGAGTCCATGGTGGAATTGTAGATCACGCAAGTTTTGGATGCAATATGTATACTCTGAACACAGTGCATGAGACTTCGATAACGCCTACCCGAGAACCCGTGGCCATAAAATTGGATAAGTAAGGAAATGAAAGCAGTCGGGCGGACTCGTTATGTCAAGACATAGATGGATATATAATTTGTGAGTCCACCACCTGGAAACCCGCTATCATAGGGGTCGAATTGTAGATCACCCAAGTTTTGGATGCAATATATATACTCCGAACACAGTGCATGATAGTTCGATAACGCCTACCCAGGAACCCGCAGCCATAAAATTGGCTAAGTAAAGAAACGAAAGCGGTCGGTCGGACTCGTGATGTCAAGATATAGATGGATATAGAATTTGTGAGTCTGTCATCTGGGAACCCGCTATCATAGAAATGTGACTAAGTATAGAAGAGAAAAAAAGGAAACGGATCCAATAACTTTATGCTCAATAGATGAACACTTTGTCTAATAATTGTCAAGCGATAGAAGTACATCGACTATGTGGCATGAGAGCTTCATAGGGCCTAGCTGAGAACCGACTGGCATAAAATTGCCCAAGTATTGAAATGAATAGCATCCCATCGGACTCATGATGCAAAGATATAGATGGATATTGAATTTCTGAGTCTGTAGCCCCGGGAACCCGCGAGCATAGGCATGCGAGTATACTATCTATAGAAGCAAAAAATGGATAACAGAGGGGAAGAAGAAAAGGGAAAAAGCGGAAAGTATAGAAGAGAAAAAAAATGGGAATAAAGAACTTTATGCGTCACAGAACAACACTTGATATTAAGTATGGAAAGGTGGGCCCTTCAGACGGAGTTATTGTAGGCACAGTGAGGCTTACGAGTTTGAGGAGCCCAGGGTCGAATTGTAAATAACTTGAGTTTTGTGTACAAGATGTATATCCGAACACGGTGCATGGGAATTCGATAATGGCTTCAGGGGAACCCGTGGCCATAAAATTTTCTAAGTGTCGAAACGGACTACGGTCAGTCAGTCGCGCAATGTGGAGATATAGAAGGATGTATAATTTCTCACTCTGACACCCTAGGAACCCACGAGCATAAATATGCGACTAAGCATAGAACCAGAAACGGATAATACAAGGAAATAAGAAAAGGGAAGAACGTGTAAGGATAGAATAGGAAAAATAAAGCGAGCAAGCAATAGACAAAATATATGACTTGGTACAATTATATGCAAGCATTCAGACGGAGTCATTGTAGGTAGAGTGAGTCCTAAGGGTTCAAGTCGGGGGTCGAATTGTACATAACTGAAGTTTCAGGTGCTAGATGTATACGGTGAACACAGGGCATGAGAGTTCGATGGCACTTACACAGGAACCTGCGAGCATAAAATTCTCTAATTATGAAAACAAACGATGGTCGGTCGAACTCGTGATGTAAAGATATAGATGGACATGGAATTTGTCACTCATCCATCCCGGGAACCCGCAAGGATGAACATGGGACTAAGTATAGAACTAGAAACGGATAATAGAGAAGAAGAAGATAAGGGAGAACGGATATGTATAGAAGAGAAAAAAGAAAGGAAGAAAAGAACTCTATGGGTTACAGATCAACACAATAGTGCGATAATTACCAAGACATAGAAACACATCAACTATGGGAAAAACATATAGCTGGACAAATTAGAGAACGTATTCAGATCAGAGTTTTTTTGCAACCATACCAATGAAGTCTTGGGCTTACACACTGTATTTGTTGTGGCACATTGCAATCCATCCTTGTGCCCAATGACTGTTCTTGTTTCAAGCTAGGAACACAGAGAATACAATGGACATCAAAGCAAATTGCTACGTAGGAACATATGAAAAAAAAGATGAGTACAAATTTATTTATTTGAATATAGCAGCACAGAAAATAGAATTGACATAAAGAAAAGTCAAWATACARGAAGATATGGAKTATCMAAGGAAARAAAATAACAGAGCTGCAAATTAGYGTAACAAATATAGACASAGTAAATGAAAAACAATTGGATGTGGAACACGGGTAGAAATATGCACCTTTGCATGGATTCTTCTAAACTTCTGGTTAAGACTTCTCTGTCGTGTGTAGTTCTCCACTTTGTTTCTATAAAAAAAAACACAAAACAAAATGGACATGAACATAAGTTCACATGTAAAGAAAAAAGAAAGGAATATGCACATAGAGTAAATAAAATAGAATAAAAGGAATAGAGTAACAAATAGTGCTAGAAGAATATACCTTTTTTGTTTTTTTGGTTTTTTTTGTTTATCCATGATTGTGTATATATATTTTTTTTGTGTAAAGAAATTTTGTGCCCAAAATCAATTACAGAGCAGGTAAAACTAAGCAGTCGGATAGCATGGTTTTCTACAACAAGATAGATAGATATGCTTTGAAACATAGAAATATGATTTTTCAATATGTTTGATGTATATTTCATAATTCAAGTGCAATGCAAATTGTATCGTGATTAGACTAGTATGTGTACAAACCAAGCAAAACTAAGAAGTTGGATAACTTGGTTTTCTGCAACAAGGTAAATATATATGCTTTGAAACATAGAAATATGATTTTGCAATATGTTTGATGTGTCTCTCATAATTCAAGTGCAATACCAATTGTATCGTGATCAAACCAGTATGTGTTTAAGATAAAGACATTATACTGAGAAATGGGCACATTTAACCATACATGGTCAATAAGTGTGTTTTGTACATTCCTTGTGTTGTTCAAAAGAAAGAGGAAACTGTATTTGCACATGTACTTTTACAATTCTTTAGTTCTGGCATTATTTTGTAACATGTCAATATTGAAGTCTCCTACAATGACAATGGTTTCCTTCAGATGTAAATGGTCCAATGCATTGGAAAGAACATTTAGTATGTTAGACAATGTTGTGTGGGAGTGGCATAGAGATTAAGTATTGCAATTTCCGATCCATTGAACAATACTTTTGCAAGCACCATCTCAACATTGTTTTCTTTGAAATGCATATGGTCCAAAATTGTTACATGTTTTTTTACCAATATAATCACCCCATGTTTAATGTAACTCGATATGCAACTGTGATTTGGAAATTGTTTGTTTTGCATGGATAATGCCATGTATGTTTCATGTAAGCACAGAATACGGATTGCATTGTGTCAAAGTCATTGAGTATATCATCCATATGTGCATGTAAGCTACATGTGTTAAGTGAGAGAACTGATACAGATGAATTTGTTTGTATGGATTGGTAATCATACTCCAGATGCCACTTTGCAATAGTCCTGAGGCATTGCATTTCAATATCAACTTTGTGTTTGAATTTGAAGTTATATTTTGTAAGAGGACTTAGAAAATACAAGGAGTCTATACTTATAACACGGGATAGTGATTTGTATACAAGTCCATGCATTTGAATTCTAGCAGACTCAAATGCAACACTATCAAGTGTTAGTCCTTGCGATCTGTGGACTATATGTGCACATGCAAGTTTAATTGGAAACTGTTTTTGAATCTTCATTCGACTTGTCTTTGTTGATGTTGATACTGGTTTTTCTATTTGCAAGATAGGTGTCCAATCGCTTGAAGTTTTTGAATTATATAGATAAGCCAACTTTTTTGCTTGTCAATGACCTATATGCAATTCATGGAACTTTATCCAAAGGACATCAAGTTTTTGTGTTTTAGTATAGCCTTTGAGTATCCCATCTGCACCATTGTGTTAATGTTTATGACATTATTATAGTTCTTTTCATTTCAATAGATAAGAGCAACATAAGAACAAGATCACTGAGAAATACACATTC
>JASDQU010034207.1:5227-21279 GCA_032191745.1 Picea mariana | reverse complement strand
CTGCAAGATATTCATTATCCCGATCTTCCACACATTGAGGTTGGAAGATCCTTCAAGCCTATCCTCGGCCTTGACAGAAATGGAGGATGCCATGGACCTCACGCTGGAAACTTGATCAAGCTCGCTTGGATCTGTGTGTACCTGCTACTGCACTTCAACAAGCTGTTTCACACCCTAAGCTCTGATACCATGTTAAATTATGAGTTTGATTTTAAGTTGTTGATATGTTCTTTAAATTCTGACTGTACTTAGCTTAGTATGAATCATAAAACTGAACAACAATAATCATAGATTTACCTGTATGAAAATTCACAACACATGTACCCGGGGAAACCCTATACAGGGAGAAAAAACCCAACAAACAATCTCCTTTTACTGCAAAGATAATGTATGATTACTTACAGAAATTCCACCATGGAATTCTGCTCTTAAAGAGCTTGCCAAAACTACTTAGACCTGACTGTATGACCTGTAGAATACTGAGAAACCTTGCTGATATATTTTCCTGTTATAGACCAGCACTGATGGAAGAAGATATGCACTGCCTGGGTGCTGCTTCCCTGTCTTTTCTGGACTGATATACACAAACACTGAAGGTGTATTTATGTTGCCTTCTAACAGAGATATACACTTTTCCTTCTAAGACTGATATGTACTGCCTTCTAAGGCTGATATGCACTGCCTTCTAAGACTGATATGTATACCAGCACTGTAACAACACTTGTTGCCTTCTAGTCTTTCACCCTCACACTACAAAACTTGTGTGTAGAATGAGGGTCGACCTCTGCACATAAAGGCGTGGAGAGGATGGGGGGAGAGGGCTCGAAATAGTAGCTTGTTTGCATGCTCATCATAACTCGACTTCAACTTGAAATAGATCTTGGACAAGAGACTTCGAATTTAGAACTTAACTTGAGACTTTAGTTAGGAATCCAACTCGCTCTTGTGATTTGGCAATGCATGCGAACTAACTCAGCATGCACTTGACATGCATGCATGCATTGCATGTCATGCATGCAACATGCAACTGTGCAACTTTATGCAACTTTGTTCAACACGACTTTTATGGCAATTCGAATTTCTTCATGGTAGATAGTGTTACATGTGCCAACGCACTAGATGAATACATTTACATCATTTGCAATATCAGGAAGATTGTTTGTTTCTAGCTCATAGGAATTTTACGTTCAACCTAACTTTTGCTAGTTGCCTTGACTTTTGCTCATGGGTCACAAGGCTTGACCAGGCTCATAGAGGTTGTGTGTTCCCCCTGAATTTTGCACTAGTTTGTCTATGCTCACAGAGGTTGTACGTTCCCCCTGACTTTTGCACTAGACTGTCTATGCTCACAGAGGTTTTACGTTCCCCATGAGTTTTGCATTAGACTTACATCTTGACTCACAAGATCATATAGGATCTCGTTTGTCCAGACTTTTGGTTTGACTCATAGAAGTTGTACGTTTCCCCTGACTTTTGTCAATACCTCACAAGACTGGTTGATTCTCCAAATCTCCTTGGCTAGCCTCAAGGTGGCCCTTATGGCCTCTCATTGGAGAATGATTGTCGATGCTGCCAAATTTAACAACTCCATGTCTGCAACTTGAGGGCCTCTAGACATCATCTTCTTAGTTATCCCTAGGAAATGGGGATAACAGTTCTCTCAAGGACTAGTGTACCTATATCCAGAGGGGTCTCTTCTGACATAACGGTGTTGCTTGGTGTCTGGACGGAGAGATTGTACAGAGTGTTTGGTCAACCCTTAGTTGGATCCAGTGGGTGGTTGGAGCCCAAGTTAGACAGTAGTGAGGCTTCAGAGAGAGGACATTGGATGGATAAGTCTTCACATAAGAGATCAATAGAGGTAGTTGGAGATGCTTCGAGTTCAGAGGGAGTAGTGGCTTCCAGTGCAATGGGAGCGACTACATCAACAGAGGACATGAGGAGATTGGAGACATATTCTGGTTGTACCAGAAGTACCTCCCTCGCTAAGAGGGAGTGTTAGATTTTGGTAGCTCAGTGGTACTTCTGCATCTATTGCGTCTAGGCAGGAGTCCAAGAAAATAACTCTCTCTAGTGACTTTATGAAGTGACTTTATAAAGTAATTTTATAAAGTCAAGTTGAGTTGTTTAATATTTAATGGGTAAAGGTGACTTTTTGAAAAGTGGGTCACTTAAGTGATTTAAGTGAACTCAACGAAAAATTAAGTCGTGATCGTTGATCTCAAGGGAAGACGAAGAGTCACTCAAGGGAGACCAAGCGTTAGAGGAGTTACTCATTAATGAGTAATAAAACGAACACTAGAGGAGAGATGGGGAGCACCTTTTGAGGAGAGTGAGAGAGGAAGTTGAAGAGACAATTTCCTAGAGAGTTGAGCTAGAGGAAAAAGTAGCAACCAAAGGGAGAGGCACGAATCCCAAGGAGGGAAAGAGGCATGCATCCCAAGAAATATCATCATTGAAGAGGGTCGTACAACTAGTGTTTGGCACTGAAATCAAGGTAGCCTTTCTGCTGAAGATAGGCACAATTTCTAAGGCGCTAGGAGACAAAAATTCGTACAACTAGGTGCAACTGTTAAGCACAGAAATCGAGTACATATTTCTTGCCAGAAGAAGGCCGTACAATACAGTCATACAACAAAAATAGTGGCACAGATTTCGTGGCAGAAATTAGGTGCATTTTTCTGAGGGTCTTTGGCACATATTTCGAGGTCTGTTGGTTCTGTTTATTAGTTATTGTTGTACATTTTATGTTGATAATGTTGTTGTTGTAAAACTCAGAATTTTGCTAAGAGCTCAATAAGAAAAATGTCTCCTTGATTGGTTTTCCCCTTGTGGGTTTTTCTAGGGGCATTGCCCAAAAATTTCACGTGTTCAATGTGGTGAATGTGTTGTTCATTCTCTTTTCCGCTACTGTAATTTTCAGATTGCTTAGTCTCTTGTATTTCTGCTCATAGTTACAGTAAATGCATGTGGTACCCTTGCTTTATTGGTGAATAACTATAGGAGGTTGAAATCTTGTGTTGGCTAAGTGTTTGAGTTCAGTTTTTGAACAACTAAAAATAGAAATCTGTGCCAAATCTTCCCAGAAAAGGTCCAAAAGACTCAGAATATCTCAAGGATCAATAATATGTTCTCAGACTCTGAATTTGGGGCCTGGAGCCAAAACTTCTAAAAATAGAAAGTTCTTGCATGTCGCTCGGAAAAGTGCTATCGGGCCTAGAATCATGCAAGGACCATCCCGTGCTCAGAACTGCTCCAAATTGTTAAGAGATCCACTCAAACCGTGTCTCGTAAAAAGTAGCAACACTTGTTGTATGTAGACATCTCTCTCAAAATGCATGGGAAACCAAGCTAACCCTAACTCTGAACAAAACAACCATCTACCTGGTCATATACCTGCCTCTAATGGGAACTAACGTCTTGCTCAACGCAAATGCTAAACTCTAGGAGAATCTCAGAATGCCAGCCAAAATAGTGCATGCTGGCTCTTAACCCACAAGATTTTCAAGGGTGAAAATCTAGAGGTTCACAATGAGCCACCATTTTTCCTATTTTCTAGCCTCCACCTTTTTCTCTTCCTATTTCTTACCCTAACTCCTCTCTCTCTCTCTATTTTCTAGCTCATTGTCTTAATGAGTCTCCCTTGCCCCTATTTTTTTGCATTAATGCACCTCTCGTTTTCCTTATTTTCTAGTGCATTCATTCTTTAACATGCCTCCCTTTCTAAATTCCTATTCTTTAGCATAATTATCCCTAACATTATCCCTATTTCTCTATTTCCCACGTGGGCATGTGTTTTCCTTTACTCATGTGCACCCTTTCTTCATTTATGTCTCATTTTTTCCATTAATTTACTTTCCATCTTTCCCTTTTAGCCTCACATGTGCATCGTTTCTTGCATTTAATCTCTCCCTCATGCATCCATTTATCTCTTTCCTTTACCCTATGTACTTTCCACCATTAAATGCGCCTTGATTCCTAAATTTAGGGTGAATTTCCTTTACTTTCCCATGCACATCAATCTTTTATCATCTCTCACTCCTCTTTCACTCTCACACATGGGAGTTCTTACCTCATTGCGCATGTGTTATTCACTCCCACTCCTTTCTCATTCGTTTTCCCACTCCTACTCCCTCTCTAATGCGCCCTCATGGTCTCTTATTGGAAGTGCACCCCCATACCTAGATATTGGAGTGATAGCTACATGGATCAAGGTCGTATTTTTGCAGCCATAGATTACTCTCTCTCTCTCTCTCTCTCTCTCTCTCTCTCTCTCTCTCTCTCTCTTTTCATTCTCTTCTAGTCTAGCTACTCTCTCTTTGAGCAAGGATAATCATTGTACTGGTTTTGGACTTGTCTATTCTGGTGCAATAAACCCTTTGGCAAGACTTTAATAAAGAAGTGTTGTGTTTTCGTTGAACTTTCCTTCTCGACGGTATTGTGTTCTTACTTTTGTTCATTGATTAGTAGTTCATTACCATTTATTGTGATATTCATCTATCTTTTAAGTGGTTTCCTTCCTTATTTTTTTCATCTCTCTCACGCTAACACTGCAGGATCCCTCCAAGCAACTTTAAACTATTTTTCCTAATGCTTTGGCAGAGTGTTTACACGTTGTCCAAAGCATATTTGTTGTTGTTTTTGTGTGTTTTTTGCAGAAAATAAGCTAACAAATCAGCGGCCCGGTACCTAGGGACTCCCCCCTGAGGTTGGCACGCACCAGTGCAAATGAAGAGGAGGCTTGCCCCTAACAATTTGGGGCATTCTCTCCTTGAATTAGCCACTTTTCCATCGCTGATTTTTAATTATCAGATCTGATTGGAGGGTGGAAAAGTGTGCTAACAGGACCAACCATGCAATTAGAGATCCAGGGAATTTAACTTCTCTCGAGTGGTGGAACATGCATGGTGGTCTTACCCCATAGCTATAGCGTTTGGCAACATGGGTGCTTTCACAGGTGGTTAAAACTTCTTCTACAGAGAGGTGTTGGAGCACTTACAGTTTCATCCATAGCGTCAAAAGACACAAGTTTAATGTAAACCGGTCTGAGAGTTTGGTTTATGTTCATTACGACTTGCGATTGTTGTCCCATTATTGCGAGGAGGCAAAGACAGTTAAAAACTTGAAGAGTTGGGACAACAATCCAGAGGAGGATAATTTGGAGGATGGAGTATTGATTTTAAAGCAACTGAGAATGCTCTTATGGATGATGATGATCATGTTGAGATGCCACCCCCATCCACAGCCATGGTCCCCATGTCTAGGACTCTAGCTGCAACACTAGGGGCTTCTTCTTCAGTTCTACGGTTGCCTACATCTGCTTCTACACAGTTTCGTCCTGCTACGGCTCCACTAGCACCACGTGGAGGCCCACACAATAGGCGTGGTGTTGGAAAGAGGAAGGAATATTAGATATAATCATAGATATTAGAATAATTGTTTCTCCTTTATCACTACTTTTATATGTCATAGATGATAGATTCATAGTATTTATCAACTAGCTCAGTTTATTGTTTTGGACCTTTTGGTCTTCATACTTTGGTGTGCAGATGGCCTATTTTGTAAAAATAACTATTTGGCCATGTTATTGTTGACACTTGATAGTTGCTAGATAACCTATTTCATTCCATAAGTTAATGTTCTACTTTCTATTATATGGCTTAAAAACTTATATGTTTGTTTGTGATTGCTAGAATCTAGATGGTTGATGCTCGAATGATTAATCATTGATGTACTATGGTTGCCATTTCTATCTTCATTAATATACAAATATGCATGTTTTCATATATTCTACAACTAATTTGGCATTTTGCATGTTTTTTTTTTAATATAGATGCAATATAATAAAAATATATATATAAAATAGACGTTCCGCTCTCGAGGATTTTTGAAAAACGATGCTCTCGACGCTCCCTCTTCGCTCTGCGCTTTGGAAACCTTGGGTCATCTAGAAATTTCTGAGGTTCTCATTCACTTTGATCCAGAGCACATGTCCCCAATTAGAGCCTAATGTTACACCTCATATTGAATGAGGCTTCACATTATGATTTTCATCACATTGATGGGGTTTGCAACTAGTACCCATGGAGCATTTGGATGGATTTCAGGGTAGACACCTTCATGGAGCCAATTCTATTCTTGATAGTTGATTATTTGATGAAGATCTTCGATGGAATAGATTCACTTCTCTATGATAGATGGTCATCTAGTGGTTTGATGTTACTTTCACACACTTGCTTGATGGAGGCACTTTTCTCATGTTGAATAATTATTGGGGATATCAATTTGTTATTTCCCCTTGGCCATGATGTTCTATTCTACTCTCATTTGGTTGTTGCATGGTGGGTTTATGTCCTGTTCTTAGTTGTTTGTACCCTCTAGCACATGGTGGGGTGTTTTCCTAGTGTTCATACCTTGGTATCACTCACATTTCATCACATTTCCATTGTTGTACCTTGGTATCATTCATATGTCATCACGTTTTCACTTTGTACCTTGGTATAATCCACATTACACTCATATTCCATCATATTTGCATTCCTAGAGGGCGCATGAGTCATTTCATCCATATTCATATAGGTTTCACTTCAGCAAATCAGCAAACCAACCTCAACAAAATCTGCTCCAGCTTCAAATACCTGCAGCTACCGAACTGCCCCCTGCAACTACAAAATTGCCACTTCCTGTAGTAACCGAACTGCCTCCTGCGGCTGCATAATTGCCACTTCCTGCAACAACTGAACTGCCACCTGCAAAATCGCCACTTCCTGCAACAACCGAACTGCCAACTATGGCTATAGAATTTCCACTTCCTGCAACAACCGAACTACCACCTACGGCTACAGAATCGCCACTTCGTACAGCAACCGAACTACCAACTGTGGCTGCTGAATCATTACTTCTTGCAGCAATCGAACTCCCACCTGTTGTTGCAGAATTGCCCCTTCCTATACTAACCGGACTGGCACTTGCAGTTGCAGAATCACCACTTGTAGCAATCGGTTACCGAACTGCCACCTGCGGCTACAAAACCGCCAATTCCTGTAGCAACCGAACTGCCACCTGTAGCTGTAAAACTAAAATTTCCTATAGTAATCGAACTGCCACCTGCGGTTGCAGAATCACCATTTCTTGTAGCAACCGAATTGCCACCTGCGGCTATAGAACTGCCAATTCCTGTAACTACAGAATCACCATGCCTCCTAGCACAAGTATTTACTCACTTATGCGAACTCCATTATGTCACCATGAGATTTGTCACAATCTCTCCTCTCGTTATATAGGAGTCTAATGAGTGAGTTTAAGAACCCCTTCTAAACTCAACAATTAATGAGTATTTTATTTCTCTTTGTGGGTGTGAAACCCCAACACAAATCCACAAAGCCCATCACCCTCCCCATGAGGCCCTAGCCTCATTCCAAGGCCGATTTCACTGAAATGAAAGGCTGATCTGGTGCCAACGAAGATTCCCACATGCCTAACACCATGGCCTCTTGTGGGAATACCTCTCGAAGCTACAAAAGCTTCAACACTCCCTCTTAGCAAGGGAGGTATTCCATCCTCCAACATATGGATGTACCTTTGTCTCCCACACCGGAAGTGACTCTGCCTCCTCTATTGCATCTGCTACCACAACTGCACTCCAATCGTCCTTACCGACTGCTCCCTCTGTCACCAAAGCAAATCCTGCTCTCCAATCCTCATGACTGGCTGCATCCTCGGTCACTGAAGCAAATCCGGTTGTAACAAATGGGTCCTCCATGGAGGATACATTGCTCTTAGAAGTCTCCTTCTTTAGAGCCTCTTGTTTGGCCTCCTCAACCCATGACACCTGTTTGGAAGATTCCTCTCTTCCACCTGTACATGAAGGTAGACTCCCTCTGGATGAGTGATGCTCTCTCTAAGTCTGTTGACTCCCTCTGAAGTCCAACTTCCTCTGAACAGTCTTGGGAGGTTGCTCCTCCCTACTGGATCCCAAGGGCTTACTCCCTTTAAAATCTGGCTCCTTCTGAGCCTGTACCATTGGTGGAGCTATTTTCTCCCTCTGAACCTACGTTGTTGGTGGAGCTACCTACCTCACCACTGGTGGAGCTACCTTCTCCTCATTTGTCTCTCTGCTACAGCTGGTCACAGCTTGGATAGGCTGGCCCCTCAACCTATATAGGTTGCCCTCTCTAACTCCAATAACCACCGCTAATTTGAAGCTAGATCGTCTGGGCACAAAAAACAACTGTCCATCTCGAAACAAGAAATGGTAGCCCTTCTTCTCAATATCCGAGACTGAGAGAAAACTCCTCCTGAGTTTTGGTACCCATAACACATTTGACACCCTCAACACTTCTCCTGACTCCATTCAGAATGAAACTGTACAAAATCCTCATACTGCATGCTTGGTCCCCATACCAAGCTCTACACATAAGTCTGAGCCAGTCTCTGTGAAGCTATTAAACAACTCCCATACACTTGTCATATAGCAAGTATTGAAATGTTGTTCAATACTGAGAGTGGGGTGGGGTGAATCAATGGTGCTTCTTTTTCACAATTTTAATCAATTCTTTAATTATTAAAATTATTAACCATAACAATTCATCCACAATAATGTACAATATACAAAATTAAATGTAACAATCATAAAATTATATTTCATTTACAAGCTACAACTTGTAGGAGACACCAATCTCCCTTCTTTTGAGCACCAACTCAAGGAGACACCAATCCCCTGTTTTTCAAGCACCAACTTGAGGAAGCTGCAACTCCCTGTAGATCAGGCTCCAACCTGTAGAGGACTTCAATCCTCTATTTTCAAGCAACAACTCGAGGAAGCTGCTACTCCCTGTTGTTCAAGCTCCAACTTGTAGAGGACTCCAATCCTCCCTTGCTCCTCCCTTCCACCCTCACTTAATGTGTATGTTTTCAGGTGTCAAATTCTTCCTTGCCTCTGCCTCTATTTTGATCTTCTAATTTTCTCTTAGAGTCACTCTCCTTTTACCATACCTTTCTGTTTATATAGTCCTCCAAAAGGTGTATGACATTGAACCAATGTGTCTCCTTGTAAAAGAGAAAATGAACCAATGTGCCTTTTCATTTTATAAAATAACAATAATGCCGTCATTTTCATTAAGAACATATTTCCTCGTTTGTTTATTATTCTATGTAAAAAGCTCTTCAATTACAATTTGTAATCCCATTTGCATCTGTATGGATTGACTCCTTTATTTGTATCTATATGATTTGCATAGCTTATCAGTCAATCACAGGTATGGATTTACTCTTCTATTTCAATCCTACACTACCACTGAGTTCTCAATTCTTCAATAGATTAGATTCGAGCTTTAATTTGCTCTTTAGTCCCTTTCCTGTATCGAACATTGGTAGGTGCTAATCTTGTGGCCCCTTTTTCCCATAGGACTAAACAATGTAACCAATAGCTAGATAAACAAGGCACAAGGGCATGTTCTCTAACATAGCCTGAAGGCACTTCTTTTATTTATCAAGTGACCATACCCTATAACAAGGTGCTATCTAGCATTTTAACTTATCACATCTTCGTATTTTCTATAGGACCTCGACCTGTGACGAAGAGAAAATACATACAAGCTTATCTTGGCATTTAAACAAATCGACGGTTCAAACTTGATCAAGTGTTTAGTGGACGGTCCAGGCTTATCAAGGTGCTAATCAAATCGACGGTTGGGTTTTAATCAACGGTTGAGTGGATGGTCCTCATTAATTTTACATTTGAAACATGGACTCAAAATAATCCCAAGCCAAAATGCGATAACACTTAACGCTGACACGTGGCAAGTTAAATTTAACATAATGTTACTTTGCGTCTGCCCTTGGTAATTAACGTTTGTGCTATTTCGAACGCAAATTTGATTCGAGCCGTTCGATCGTGCTTCCATTTTGATCCAACGATCGACGTTGATTTCTAGATTTGACGATTCTTGAGACTTTGGTCCAGTGATCTAACCATCACAATGTGACTCCTGGCGATTTCTAGCATTTTTCTCACACCTATAACGACGATCAGAGCATCGATCCTTACAATAAAAGGAGGAAAGAAAATCTCAGATATATTAGGATCATTTGATGTATTCATCATTCTTTGTCACTGTTTATCCACCTTTTTGGAGGCAATTCTCATAGAAGGTCTTATATGCCCTTAGAGAAAATCTTTGGCCTTGCTTTCGTTCACTTTGAGAATGGATGACAGTGATCTGTAAACGTCACTCTTCATAATAACTTCTACAACAAAATTCTTCAAGAACTAAGCGATGAAAGATATGTGAAGCATCTCCCTTGCTGAGATTTTTATACCAAACCCTTGACACCTACTGTATTTTATTGAAGCACCAGACTTTGATCCTTTCTCCCTGCATTTAGAGCACAATACATAGTGATAATATCTTTGAGGTTCCATTGTAAAGTCCTTCCAATGATATCTTCAAGGATGAACAACATACTTTTGCTAGGACATTTCTCATTTCCAGTGCCACTTTTAATAAACCTTGTCTGATTAACTCCTCTATTTGTGACTTGTATGGATTTGGATTATCCATTTATAATGATGATCATATTGACCCTCTTTGACATCAATGCCAACTCCATAACACTATGTCCAACATTGACCATATTGGACCTCTTTGACATCAATTCCAACGCCATAACACCAGGTCCAACATTCTCTCCCTTTGGCATTGATGGCAACAAAGTAAAAACCCCTTTTCAATCTTAACTGGGTTTTACTGTTTATTCTCCCCTTTGACAACAATGGCAGAAGGGATATTTCTTTGCTCCCCCTGAGGTTATACTCCCCCTGTCCATGTACTCCTTTTTTGATGAAGCTTGTGCAATTTAATTAGGTATGGAGATTACCCCTAATTTTTGTCTAAGGTTTTCAAAAGTACTTCTGGGAAGAGGTTTTGTGAATATATCTGCAATCTGTTCTTTAGTATCCACATATTCCACTTTAACAATTTTTAGAGAAATTTGTTCCCTTATAAAATGAAATTTAATTGGGATATGCTTGGTTTTTGAGTGCTTGACAAGATTTTTAGAAAGGTTTATAGCAATGGTATTGTCACAATTAATAAGAATTGGATGATCATACTTTACTTGTAAGTCTTCTAGAATTTGTTTCATCCAAATTACTTGAGTGCCACAGGAACCAACAACAATATATTTAGCCTCTCTTGTAGATAGTGATATGGAGGGTTGCTTTTTACTTAGCCATGACACAAGACATTTTCCTAGGAAGAATGCTCCTCCACTGATGCACTTTCTGTCATCAATACTTCCTGCCCAATCTGCATAAGTATAAGCAGTTAATGTGAAGTCTTCTGCTTTTGGATACCATAATTGAAAATCTAAGGTGCCTTTGAGATATCTAAAAATCCTTTTAACTGCCTTCATATGTGTCTCTTTAGGTGCAGATTGAAATCTGGCCACTAATCCTACAACTGGCATGATATCTAGTCTTATTGTTGTTGCATATAATAGGCTACCAATCATTAGTCTGTACATGGTATGGTCCACTTTTAGTGATTCATCAACTTTTCTTAGTTGCATCCTGTAATCATAGGAGTGCTCATAGGTTTGCAATCTTCCATTTGAAATTTCCTCAACATTTTTTTAATGTATTTGGTCTGAGATATGAATATGCCTTTGTCTAATTGTGATACTTGTAATCCCAAGAAGAATGTCAATCCACCAATCATTGACATTTCAAATTCTTTTTGCATTTCTTCTTTTTGCATTTCTGTAGCAAATTGCTTGCTCAGAGGGTTTAAACTTTAAATTACTTCCGAAGATGATATCATCCACGTATACTACAACGATAATCATATTCTGATTTTCAATTTTAGTGTAAAGATTGTTGTCAGTAGCTCCTTTTTTGTATCCTTGCTGCTGTAGATGATTATCAAGTCTTGAAAACCATGCTCTGGGAGCTTGTTTGAGATCATACAGTGCTTTATTTAATTTACAAACATAGTCTTGATTCTCTAATAACATAAATCCTTAAGGTTGTTCTATATAACTTCATCCTCTAAATTTTCATTTAAGAATGTTGATTTGACATCCATTTGATATATTTTAAAGTTTTTAAAACATGCAAATGCCAAGAACATTTTGATAGCTTCTAATCTAGCTACTGGGGAAAATGTTTCCTCAGAGTCAATCCATTCTATTTGAGCATATCCTTTGCACACCAATCTTGCTTTATTCCTTATAACTTGACCATCTTCATCAACTTTATTTTTAGAAATCCATTTGGTCCCTACCACATTTTTGTCATTTGGTCTTGGGACTAGCTCCCAAGTCTGATTTTTATCTATTTGATCAAGCTCTTCATTCATGGTTTTGATCCAGTCTTCATCTTTGCCGGCCTCTGCAAATGTTTTGGGTTCTATTAGGGAGAGCATTGCTTGTTCTAATTCATATGTTATCCTTCTTCTTGTTTCAACTCCAACACTTTTGTTTCCTATGATTTGACTTTCAGGATGATTTCTTTGTACTCTCCTTGATGGTGCTTTTGAATCTTGTCTTAGTGATTCTTCCTCTTCCTTTTCTTCTTCACTTTGTGATTCATCCTCTTGTATTTCTTCAATATCTTCATTATCATCATCATCATCATCATTTCTTATCCTTTCATCAAATAGTAAATTATATTGAGATTTGTTTCTTCTTGATTTTAGATCATCCACTTTTACATTTGCACTTTCCACAATTTTGTGTAGCCTCAGGTTATAGCATCTGTAGGCCTTTTTGTTGGATGAGTAACAAAGAAATATGCTTTCATCTGATCTGGAATCAAATTTTCCTAGGTTATCATCATCTCTCTTAATATAGCATTTGCTCCCAAAGTCTTTGAAATGTTTGACTGATGTTGATCTGCAAAACCACAAGTCATATGGTGTCTTGTCATGGTTTACTCTAAGATGTGCTCTGTTAAGTGTGTACACTGTTGTATACACTGCTTCTCTCCAATATATATCTGAGAGTTTGGCTTCATTTAACATAGCTCTGGCTGCTTCTTGAATAGTTCTATTTTTCCCCTCAACAACTCCATTTTGTTGAGAAGTTCTCGGAGTTGAAAATTGTCATTTAATTCCATGAGTTTTACAAAATTTGTTGAACTCATTTGAAGTAAATTCCCCTCCATTGTCTGATCTTAGACACTTGATTTTGAGATCAGTTTCATTTTCAACATGTGTTTTGAAGACTTTAAATTTTTCGAATGCTTCTGATTTCTCTTTGAGAAAGGATACCCATGTCATTCTTGTATAGTCATCAATGAATAAAATGAAGATGTTCACCTTGTATGCTTTTAGTTCTTGTTGGTCCACAGAGGTCAGTATGAACAAGTTCTAATGGTTTTTTGATGTAGAGTATTCTTTTGTCTTGAATCTTACTTTTGTTTGCTTTCCATGTTGACAGTGCTTACAAACAAAGTTTAAAGGTTTTATAATCTTCGACATATCTTTCACAACTTCTTTTTTACTAACTTTTATCAAGTTATCAAAGCTTATGTGTCCCATTCTTTTGTTTCATAGCCAACTTTTGTGTATTTGACCCGTGCAACATTTTTCTTCTTCTTCTATGTTTAAGATATATACATCGCTTGGTGTCCTTGGTGCAACAACCACTAATTTTTCTGAACCTTCTTTTCTAAACTCACATTTTTTAGAGTCAAATATGAGTATGTGTCCTTGATCACATGTTTGGCTCACACTGAGGAGATTAGGCTTCAAATTTTCAACTAATAGTACATTTGCTGCTTTAGTTCTGTTATTTCCCAGACTGACTGTACCCTTTCCAAGTATCTTGGTAGAGACATCATCTCCAAAGGTAACCTTTCATTTTTCTTTCTTTTTCAGATTGAGGAATTTGTCTTGATCTTCTGTCATATGCTTTGAACATCCATTGTCAACATACCATTGGCTACTTTTATTTTTAGCATATAAGGCAACCTTACATTCTGTTTTCTTTTTGTCTATTTGTTTTTCTTTCCACGTCTTCTTATACTTTTCTTCTTGAATGTTGGAAGTCTTCATGGGATGCTTTGATAGTCTACAATCACTAGCTTTGTGACCAAAATTGTCGCATTTGTAGCATTCAACATTGTAATCTTGTAATGGTGAGAATGAATTATAGTTTCTATTCCCTTGATTATTATTATTGTTGTTGTTCTTATAACCATATCTTTGAACACTTTTATGATTGTTCTTTCCATGAGCTCTACAATCTAACGCTTTGTGCCCAAAATTATTACAAGAGAAGCAATACCCAAGGAAGAGATGTTGATACCTTTTTGGGGGAGTCTTTCTTGTAATTGTATTTCTTCTGTATTCATTTTCTTTTGAAAGGAGAGCAAATTTATGTTGATTAGAATCAGTCTTTATTTTGCTTTCTTCCTTTTCGAAAGAACTCTGAAGGGCAGTTGCATAACTTCTTGGATTTTTATCAGTTTCCTAAGATGTAGAGTTTGATCCTTTGTTAGTTTTCTTTTGATTATAACCTAGTCCTGTCTTATTGCTTGATGATCTTTGACTGTTAAGAATATCATCCAAAATTTTTGAACTGTTTTCAAATCTTGATTGGTTGTTTCCTTTTTCAAGTTTCCTTTTTAGAAAAACAATTTGAGCATCTAATTTTTCACAATCTTCTTGTTTTTCATTGAGTTGTTTACTTATGACTCTTCAATTATTTTAGCTTCTCGGAGTTGAGTCTTCAAATCATTGATGATTTGTTCTTATTCCTTGATGGTTCTTGAAACTTCCTTTTCTCTTGATTTTTGTTCTTCTTCACATTCCAATAATTGTTCTCTTAATGATTTATTCTTCCTTTTTATATTTTCTCAGTTCTTCGAGAGCACTAATAAGTTCTTCTTCAAGGTCTACTTCTCCTTCAACTTCAGAGTTTCCTTCATTTCCAATATTATCATCAACGACATTATTTTGAGTTTCTATGCCCATAAATAAAAGTTTTGTCTCGTCATCTTCACTCATGTCAGATGAACTATTGTCTTCTTTGGAGTAAAAGTTTTTCTTTTTCTTGTAGAATTTCTTCTTATTTCCAGTTTTGCTCTTTTTAAGTTCTTTATGGCTATAAGTTTCTTCATCATCACTATCCTCCTGCTTGGGATAGGGACATTTGGAGGCAAAATGCCCAATTTTTCCACAGTTGAAACATTTGAGAGGTAACTTCCCTTTGTATTTCCCAGACCCTTTCTTGAGATTCCTTATAAAGTTAGCCTCTTCTTCATCTGATATGTCTGAGTGATTTTCATTTGACACATGATCATGGTTCTTTGTTGCTTTTGATGCTTTAAAGGTCGTTTCCTCTTTTGATGGCCTTTCTTTCCCTGTTCTCATTTCATAGGCTATAAGAATCCCATGAAGTTCATCCATTGTAAGTTTGTCAAGGTCCTCTCGATCTTCCAAGGTAGATACCTTGGCATCATATCTCATTGGTAATGATCTCAACACCTTTTGGACAATAATTTTATCTTTTAACTCTTCTCCTAGTGTTCTAATTGAATTGACAATTTCATCCCCTCTTTGAAGATATTCTGCAATATTTTCTTTCTCTTTCATCTTCAGGTTCTCAAACTTCCCTCTGTATGTTTGAAGTTTTGCTTGATTAACTTTGCCATCTCCTTCATAGATGATTCTAAGTTTGTCCCAAATTTCTTTTGCTGATTTACAATGCATCACTTTTACAAATATGGAGTTTGCTAATCCACCCAAAAGTGCATTAACAACCCTTGAATTATCATTGCAGAGTTTCTTTGAAGCAACGTCTGAAGGTGCAGTGTAACCATTTACCACAGATAACCAAACATCACAATCAAGGGCCATCATATAACTTTTCATCCTTATACTCAAAAATGCATAATCATTTCCTTTGAACAATGGTGCTCTGTTAGAGGACATTCCTTCTTGTTGATCCATTGTGATTTCTTCGAATTTGTCTTCTAGTGATTAGACTGTGGTGAAGGAACCTCGCTCTGATACGAATTGTTGAAATTTTGTTCAATACTAAGAGGG
>JASDQU010034206.1:11889-23028 GCA_032191745.1 Picea mariana | reverse complement strand
GGATATACTATCACGTGTCCTCTCCCAATCAACGATGAGGATTTACTCCACTCTTTGGAGCTTCAGTATTTGATAGTTTTCTCCTTCTGTACATCACAAAATCCTTGGACCGCTGAATGGGAGAACTCATTATGAAGTACACCCTCGAGACCTTATTATAAGCGCCCTATGTTTAAGCTCATAACCAAGGGATTAAATATATTACCAGGTTCTATGACCACAATATTATGCATGTTCCAATCTCGTTAGGGCAAAAATCGTTGATTTGTCGATCACTTTAAGATCGACGGTCCTGGATGCTTGCGGAACTCGAACATGCTCACGGTTTAACAACAACCTCATCTTCCACAATAGAAAGATGTGCAATGGATTGGAAGTCAACGTCCACCATTGATCTTCCTCTAGATGGAGATATACAATCTCGTTTGATTGTGGGATGTGAAATATCTTCCTGGTTAATTTTCCTTTGTACTTTTGCAATCATTCCCGTCTGTTGATATATTCCTCGTAGATCCAACGGTCACAATTAAATCATTGCTGATATGAGATTTCTAAACTTCTAAACCTTTTGGGGTCTAGTTAGTACAACTGTCATCAACTAAGATGGTGACACATGGCCCCACCATCGAGTAACACGTTTCATGTCCATGTCACCTTGGGTGATCTCATCATGCCATGTCATATTGGTGCTTTGGAACTTCGACACTTCGACGATTTCTTCTCATCTGCACATTTTCAAAACTGTCGAACAATTTCTTCCTCTAGCTTCAAGACTTCATCTATTTCTTCGCATCGACACATTCTCAAAACTGTCGAACTGCCGACTCTCGATCAGGTCCACATCACCCTGACGTTTTATGAATTCATAATTTTGGAAGATCTCTTCTCCTCTACACACTTTAAAACTCCCAAACTGTCAAACATTGAAATATCAAACTGACTGATCTGTGGACATGTAGCTCCGATAATGGATGGTCCAAATTGGTTCCATACTTCAGGAATTTGAAGAAACTCTACTTCGCACAATCTCAGTCTCAGACTTTAAAACCCCCAAACATAAGAACCACTTTGGAAATCCAATGGTTTACCTTCTCCTAAAATATATATGGCTTAGAATCATTCATGAACTTCAGAGCTTCCAGGTTTTGGGCTCCGGGACATCAGAGGATTTCCCTGCTGAAACACCACACAACCCCCAGACCGTCAAAACTCTGAATAGGATGATTTGTTGACACTTGTCCTCAAACAAAAAAAATTCTATATTAACTCTAAAGTTTGGGACTTTGGTACTTCAGGAGGAAGTCCATTCTGTGCACGCTTCAACCAATTTCCCCAATATTTGAACCTCCTTGTAAATACAACGAATCTCCTCCTCCTAAATGATCTATGGTTGTAAATCACTTCAGGACTTCGGGACTCTAGGAATTCAGCCCCATTTTCTCATCAGAACGTAAACTTCTTTGAAGTCACGGAGTCCGAAGGACTTGGAGGTTAACTATCGTGAATCATTTTCAAATCTGACGACTGGGAAAGGTCGCGCTTCCCACCCCCCTACACAGATCCCATGACTCAAATTCAATCTCATGGTTATCAACCATGATTAATGTGATAATTTCTCTGCCACTCCTAATGAGCTTTCCATTACCACCCAGGAGCTCTCTCAGTGCCCCTCTAACACTTTGTACTTCAAATCCTTGTGGAATGTTTACTTCAAATTCCCCATTGATGGCCCATTTAGGTTCAGTGTTGAAACCATGGGCTCTAATACAAATTTGTAACACCCCCAACCGCCCAAGTTGGGGCATGTTACCACCCAAATTCTGAAATCGAGCTCTGATACCAATTTGCAACACCCCCAACCACCCAAGTCGGGGCATGCTACCACCTAGCTATTGAAATCAAGCTCTAATACCAATTTGTAACATACCCGGGCTACCAAAGCCAAGAAAAACCAACACAATTTTTTTTTTCAAGCTTCTGAAAAAACCAAAATGTGGCATACCTAGCCATAGACCTGTTGGCTATGACACATAGAAAATCTCATGGAACATCATACATATATAACTTAACAAACACTTACATTCTCATAATATACAGATAAATATAGAAATAACAGTAAATCCTATGCGTGCAACATATACAGGCTAAACACATAAATATAAAACATGTACACATACACAACACGTAAATGAACATAGAAATGGTACTTATAGTTTATATATGACCACCAACTGCGTGCAGAACTTGCATGAAACTCCTAGCCATATACCATGCTGGTCATCACTCTCAACAGTGGGTCACCCTTGAGATGGGACTAAACTCCACTCGGTTAAAGGGATTCCTAGGCTAGGCTGAGACAATGGGTTGCTACATAGTCAACCAGGAAGGATTCCCTCTGAGGATCCAACTTACGCACATAACTCATAACCTCTCATTCCTCACATGTATGTCCCACCATAGGAAGTATAGACCTTAACTATTCAACAATCCATCAGTTGCTCCACTTCCCTTCCAGGGCTTCAACAACATGTCAGATATGAATTATCAGAGTGCTTATAGTTCCTGTTAGGTTCCCTCTAGGATAAATCACTTCCCCAACAACCTCTTTCACCTAGAGAGGGTTGCTCATAGGATTGACAATCTATTTCTTCTTCTCTAGAAAAATCTCTCACCTGAAGAGAGTTTCTCACAGGCATGAAAACCTGCTTATTCAATCCATCTCCTTAGCAACCAACAAGGTGATAGGGGGAGCCCCAGACTCGGTATGGGCGCAGATAATGGAAGTAATCCACACTCAGTCCAGAAATTATGTTGGCAGCAACAACCAACTATTTAGAAACATCACAGGGGTGAGAAGATACAGATATGCTGGTGTTTCTAGGAAATGCACAGGATAAATCAAGGTATAGTTGTAGGTTCCAGAGTTGAGTGCAAGTTTCATAGGTCAACAATGGAGGTCATGGCTCCGCTCGTGAGTGCATGTGTGCATGGACAAAAAGGCAAGAATGGAATAGAACCCCCAAGAAAGACACATTTTATAAATATAATTGCATGTCCCTAATCAGATACTTATCCTCATGAAGCTACATGAGCTCCACTTAACATTTGTTCCCTTCCCATAAGAACTTCGAATAACACAGGTTATGTCCAACCTTAATCTTTAGGAAATAATAATATAGCATTATTCCCATAGAGATAAGCCCTCAAGCTCAGCCCTTTACCTATTCTCATAGCCCCATCCCTTTCCCTACCTAGTAGAGCTTAGTCCCCCATAAATCTATAGTCGTGGTCGGTATACATGCAATGATGTATTTATATTATTGATATGAGTATTTACATATACAAAAACAGGATCATTAGCCTTTAGCATCTAGGCTCTCTGGCCTAATCATCATATAAGCCTTCTAGCGTATTTTAACTTGGCTCACCAACCTATAAAATATGTTACATTTACAATTACAACTGGGGCTCAATCTTGGGATATTAGAAGAATCCATCCAATAAGGAAGAAAATTTCAAATCATCCAGGAAGACAAAGAATAAGAAAAAGAATGAGTGAAATCCAAATTGCAAATGTAGCGATGATTCAGATGAATATGAAGAAATAACCAACTTCATAAGGAAGTTCAAGAGAGAAACAAACAAGTACTAAGGTATGCTTCCCTTAAAATGTTTTAATTGTGGTAAAATTGGTCATTTTTCAACTAAATGTCCTTATGCTAATAAGTCAGATAGTGATGAAGAAGAATATCCCAAGAAAGAAAAGAAATATCAAAAGGAAAAGAAGAAAGTAGATAAAAGGAAAGCCTTCAAGAAAAATATCTACTCAAGAAAAGAAAATTTCTCATATGATGAAGATGATGAAAGTGATATTGAATCAGAAAGAGTACTCTTTATGGCTACATAAATGAAGAAAAGAACTCCTGAAAGCGATGAAGAAGAAGGTGAATTGGATCTTTGTTATAGCCCTAATTTGCACCACACATACTTACCTGACATCAGGCCATCTCATATGCCTTCTTTGCTAAGCTAGTACTGAACAAATCTTCTTAAAAAAACCCTTTTTAAAGGCCCACACACCTTGCTCCACTACAACCCATGTGTACACTCTAATTGACCCACTACAACCCGTGTGTACACTCTAGTTGACCCACTACAAACCGTGTGTACCTAAAAAAGCATGAAAAATGGAAAGTTGTTGACAAAACACACAGTTTTGGGTAAGTTAACTAAACCTTTCAACCATGCATGGCCATTCATTCAACTAAAAACCTAGATCCTTCTAGCCTATAAAATAATGGGTAGGGGTCCCATTTGAAAAGAGGAAAAACATAGTAAAGAAACTCTACCCGAATTCGTATTTCGCTTTGCCCAAGATTCTGCAACCATTTTGTGATTTCAACGAAGAATAGAAGCAAGTGTGTTAGCAGTTGGTGCACAATAAAAGAGGAGCCCAGGACCACATTTGTAGAGCAGTGGCCAAATTCATCATTGTAAGTTTCTTTAGTGAAGTTAATAATAAAGAAGTACTTTTCTCATGCCACCATATGAGGTTTTCATTGTTTATTGCATACATGTTGATTAAATATCTAACCCATTAATCCATAGATCAAATGCATGTGGAGTTCTTTGTTTGTATTTTGTGAATGTAGGTCAACCTTAGGAGGAGAGTTGTAGTCAAAGAATGATGAAGCATAAAGAGGGATCGATACCAAATGCTGGAAATAAGGTGTGTTCACTTGATCTTCTTAACTATGGATTTGCTTAAGAATAATGGGGATTAGGTCTGGGATGATGGTAAAAAGTAGGAATCTTTAGGTCTTTTATACATGCATGATAAAAACCTAAGTGCTAGTTCATAGGGGGATTTCCCACTCACAACAGAATTGACGATCATACTAGGGATCTCTCGGGTTTTCTAGGGATACTTTTTGTTAGTTTTATATTGGTTTCATCACCTTTTTTTCTGAGTTTCTGCAAGAGTATGAGCTAGTAGGGATTCTGGTCTTCCATGCCAATATTCCCTTCTTTCTTTTCTTGGCTGGACTTTCTTTTCGAGAAGTCACAGAGGTACACGTGACCTATATAAGTCCTGCATGCATGTACACATGCCCAACCTTCACACAGCCCACATGGATACGCTAGCTGATGAAGTGACAGTAGTGTGGCTAGGTTCAATTTTTTTTTATTAAAGAGGCAGTTATCCTCTTCCCTATCAGGGGTTTTCTAAAACTCATTATGTTCTATGTTTTTGCAGCTTGTAGCTTAGGTACCACCTCAGATTGGTTTTGTTCTATGAAATTTTCCTTGAATTGTTTTTCTTTTCTGACAAAGTAAGTTTCTGAGTCCTCAAGAGATTATGGTTCTCAATACCAGTAGTCTCTTCTAGTGCTTGATTGCTTGTCTTTTCATTTTTGAAGAGTTGCAGAGATACATGCGGCCTGCATAAGGTCTACATACGTGTACACGTGCTCTGACCTTACAAAGCTCACATGCACACGCTGGTTGTTGAACTGTCAACAGCGTACCTGTTGAGAAATTTTTTGTTTAAGGAGAGGTAGTCATCCTTTTCCTTGTCAAGAGTTATATTTCTCAGGGTTCTTGGTCTCTGTCATAGTAGTCGACAACTTAGGTCTGATCACAACAATAGCTTTCTTTTTCATTAAAAAGTTTTCCCCATAATTTTTCTTTCATAGGGTTTTTTAGACAAGTGTGAGAGTCTACTTTCATCAGTTTGTGTGTTATTGTCAGTAACTCTTTGTGATCTGTGCTTAGGCTAGAAGTTTCCTTGGTCTTTACTTGTCATCATTTTTCATTTTTTCTTTGTGAGCATTAAATAAAAAATAAAAAAAACTCTTTTATTTCTTGGTTTGGTTAAGTAGTTGTTGGTTTGCATAAATAACCAAGAAAAAATTTTCTTTCATAAGTTATTGGCTATTTACTTACGACAATAAGTAGCTTGTTTTGAGTTTATTGTTCAAATATCTTAGAAAAATTTTAGTTTGAAAAGTTGATTAAAATTTTGTCAAGAAGAAGTCATTTTGTTTCCAGTTTTTTGTTTATCTTTTCTTTCGTCTCTCAAAACATCACTAGTTTCACTTTCATCGCCTTTGACTTAAGACAAGCCATAAAAATTAACAATTAATTAAAATCAACTAGACTTTATGTTTGTAGGGTCCATCAACTAGTCTAGGCTAGAGCCTTGATTTAGGTTGGATAGGAAACTCTTCAAGGTTGCAAAACATACATAAGAGTCTGTGCTAGGGAGTGTTAAAAGTCCAGTATCATGGAATTTATCCGGGACCCCCTCTAACACAGGGGCTAAACACGAGGTCGTGTGCAGAAAGGTAGCGTAGATAACCCCTCCAAAGCCAAACCAAGTGTAGTGGGGAACGCATATAGAGGGCTTGTTTTGGGATTCCTTCAATTGCATTTGCTACAGAGCTTCATGGGTCTCAAATCCGTTCGAGGTCCTCAGTTGTCTTCCAGACCACTTGTTTTTGATAGCCTTGACAGGTTTGGGCTTGATACCTTGTTCATTGCGGTCCACCCGACTATGGACTGTACCCGCCTGGTGATTGTTCACGCGCTAGCAACCTAGTTGTCATTATTTTAGGGACTTACACAGGTGACTGCGGGGGTAGACCATGGTACCTAGGATAGAAATCGGGCCACACTTTGCAGAGTATACCTGAAGGGTGATTCCGTGTTTGATTTGTACTTGCACCGATAAGTTGTTCTAGTGTTGGTTGTTGTAACTGTTCTTCCAAATATTTTAGTCATTGCTTGTTTTATCTCGTAGGGATGTTTTTTAGTGTGTGTTTTTTTTGAATGAATAGAAATCCCTAGTGTGTCTTTGATCTTCTAACACAATGGAGGATCATGAGCTCCGTCGATCATGAAGGATTCTTGGCCTACCACTGGTTACACTAGAGCCACCCCCACCACCGCTAAGGAGAAATCTATAAGAAACTGTGCCTGACTAACATCCGGAGGAACCAGCTATTTTAGACCTTGGAGCGAAATCTCTCGGTCCACCCAAAACTCCAACCACTAATCTTTTGGCACCCATTATTGTACAGATTTATCCTTATGGGCACCATACAGTGTCACACACAGTAATGGAAACAAATGCTGCCACTTCTTTTGGGAATTCTTCTATTCCCACTATGATTACCACCACAGGGGGTGTTCCACCGCCTAACCCATCGTCGCTGGTCCAAGCCACCATGGTCTCAACTGCCTCTACCTCGAGCAGTGGTTTGATCCTGTCTTTGGCAACAACCACTCCTCCTTTCCAACAGAGTGCGACAAGCCCTTTTTTCTCATACGATATGCCTAGCTCAGGTACAAGACTTCTACTATCCTACTCCACTATACAGAATTTAGGTCTGGAGGCAGGGATCTCTAACACTCTTCTACATGAACTCACAAGAGGCACTTCAAATCCATTTAACGCTTTCCCTTATGGGAGAGGTCATATACCTCCTTCATCCCCTTCGCTCGACGGTACCCACCAGCAATCTGTCGGGCCAAACACACACCATAGTTCATTTGGAGGAGGGAGTCAAGGACTACCTTCTCATAATATGTCGGTAGGTTTGACAATGTTTTATTTGTTCGGTGCGTTTGGTAAAAACACTTTCTCGTCAGATTCTTTATCGACTGGGGGTAACCCTGGTTATAGACAACCTAATCCTATGCAGGGTACTATTCCTACATAGGGGGAAAACCCAGGAACTTATTCCACATCAGGACCTTGGAATTCTTGGTAGGGATCAGTTCCCTCATCAGGAATGTCGATCTGGGGAAATTCTTTTTACAACCAATGGAACCCTGGGCATGTTGCAGTACCTATGCCCATGGGATCATCATGGGGCAGCCCTTCCCAAAGTCCTATGAATGTAATGCAAGCCCAACCATCTACATCCTATTTTAGAAATCAACCAATGATGTCTCCTCAAACAAAAAATCCATACGCTGGTCATGGCCATGGTTTTTACTAGAACCCAGGCTAGCAACCCAACTTTTCCTGGCAACCTAGTGCTAGTCAAACTCTAGGCCCCTTTTTCCATGGTTACCACCAACAACCCAAACTACCTTTCCTGCCAACATGGCATCTTCCAGACTTAACAAGGTTGTTGAATGAACCTATCTGTCATGATCCACATTGGCCCTCTATGCCGACGAAGTTTCCTTCAGACATACCAAAGTTTGAAGCAAAGTCTAATGAAGATCCAGGAGATCATGTGACTACTTTTCACCTTTGGTGCTCATCTAATTCGTTGAAATACGACTCCGTATAGTTGCGATTGTTTCAACGTATTCTCATTGGGAGTGCTACGAAATGGTACATTGAGATCGACCGCTCAAGATACTCATCCTTTGGTGAATTGGCAATGGCTTTCCTAAACCATTTCCAATTACCTGTGAGATACGACACTGACACATAATTTCTGGCCAATTTTGCATAGACAAAAGCGGACCATATCTTTGATCACATCCGAGAATGGAGATTCCGGAAGAATTTGATTAAGGTGCTAGTCCCACCATCATTCCTGCTAGAGTGGTTCCTTAAGTCTTTGGTCCCACAATTATCGAAAGACGTCGCAACGTCAGGAGTGTTTTCTGAAGAAGATGCAATCATGAGATCTCAATAGCTTGAGCTAATATACTCTTAGTCTGGTCTACTATACGAGATCTTGCCAGATACGCCATGATCAACACTTGATAAAAACAGATAGAGAGTTGGACCACATGTCGATGGTATTGCTATTTTAGCACAAACAAATCCTATTGAACAACTGATGGAACAATGGTAGAAATTGTCTATCTAGCATACAGTGGCCAACCAGACTAATGTTCCAGCTGCTCCCCCTACCCAAACGTCAGATGTACACAGTGTGCAATCGAAAAATTCGAAGGCCACCTAGCAGCCTGATGGAAAGAAAAAACAATGTAAGAAGGGTAAGGGGGATAATAAACCCACTAATAATGATGGTGGGGGAAACACCGAAAAAATGAATTCGAGGTATCTGTGTAATCTATGTGCGGAAGACCACCCAGCTCACCAATGCCCTGGTCTTGCAGAGGCCCAAAAGTTATTTTCACAACAACAGCAAGATGTGTTAACAAACCCTTTTCAACATGGCCAAAATCTAACTCAAGCCTCTACAAGCACAGAGGGGCCAGTCAAGGACCCCCTTCGTCTTCAAACAATCCTACATCCGTTAATGTATATATGATGAAAGGTGATGCCTATATATCAGCTAGAGCACATGATTACAACAAGCCAAGCACCTCTAAGAAAGGTAAAGAAGCTGAAATCCCATCTCTTCCTCTCCAAATCGAGAAGACATTGGGTGAAACCATGACACACAACCCAAAAGGTGCATTTAAGAAAGCTTCTCATAACCCAAATGCAAGGGCTGCCCATAACTACTCTGTGGTGGAGGATTTGTCTCAAACCCCTTGTTCGATGTTTTCTTTGGAAGTCCTCCAAAGTTACCCTTCCCAAAGAAAGGCTTTGTTAGCCACTTTAGAATTCATCGAGACTTGTAATACGGGTACGATCATGCTTGATACAAATGACTTGAAAACTTGTCTCCCTTACCATGTATCATTCTAGATCATGTCTTACACCATGAAAACTTTTACTTAGAGCATTTTTTGCATGGTGGTTGATGAGGGTGCCTCAACATGCATAATGTCTTTGGCATGTTGGAAGGCCATTGGCCATCCCGTTTTGTCTCCATCACCTACTCTTCTTACCACTTTCGACGGTCGCTCGTTCCGACCACATGGCATTATCTCCTCTTTTCCTGTGCAGTTAGGAGGGAAAACCGTGTGTGTCAAGGTTAAAGTGGTCGATGCATCTCTCGACTACAATCTCTTGTTAGGGATGAGTTGGACCTATGCTATGCAAGAATTATTCGCTACATTTTTTCGGGTCTTGTTGTTTCCACACGAGGGCTGGATCGTGACCATTGATCAATTGTACTTCTCCCATCCTGACCCTTCATTGGGGGCATCCGTGGTTCCAATGAATGATAACCCTCAACATGGCATCGTCAACATAGGGGTTGGTTTGTACCCACCTTTGATGGGTACTTTCGATTACTCACCTCCTCAAGGCGATGTTAAGTTCATATCTGATCACCATAAGGTTGAGATTTTCCAAGTTTCGTTGTTTCGTACGACTTACTTTAACGATCCATGGATTCTTCCTTCCCCATCCACCATGATGGAAGGGACATGGCACCATGGTATGTCCATTCCCTTGTCTGTGATAGAAGTGGCATACTCTTTAGTCCAGCAAGCTTCCGCCAACCCCAATCCAACTCCTGCATAAGAGTTAGATCCAATTCTAGAGCCTATTTGGGCTCAAGGTTCCCTCATTGATACCGATTTTTTAGACTGATTCTTGCCCTCAGACAAAGCAATCATTGAAGCAATGACTAGTCCAAACAAAACCTGGGATGATCTCCATCACAGATCTTACTTCCTCCCAGAGTTAAGCAGAATTGAAGTAGGAGAATTCACATCGACTATGACTGGAGATAGGTCTTTTCCTATCAATCCTTTGGCTACACATGTTGTTTATGCTGAGGTTAATATGGAAACCATCATTGAAACTATACCTATAAACATCTCTAGAACCACTGGCATCATGGAGAATGTTTTCTTTAGAGTTGATTGTTCCCCCGAACAGATTCAAATATACACAGATTTATTTAAGGAATTACGCAATGTTTTTGCTTGGTCTTATGAGGAAATTCCAGGCATCGATCTAAAAATTGTTGAACATGAAATCATGACTTATCCTGATGCTAAGCCGGTTTGGCAGAAGCTTCGTCTAGTTAATCCTGAGAAAGCAACAACTATTAAGGTTGAAGCAGAGAAACTTCTCAAGGCAGGTTTTATCTACCCTATCCATTTGACCCAATGGGTGTTAAACCCCATGCTGGTTAACAAAAAACAAGGTATGATTCACGTATGCACAGACTTCCATGATTTGAACAAAGCCTATCCAAAAGATAATTTCCCCACACCATTCATTGACTAGATAGTCGATGAATGCACATGTTGCGAGGCCTTTTCTTTCATGGATGGTTTTTCAGGATATAATCAGATACAAAT
>JASDQU010034205.1:22025-33988 GCA_032191745.1 Picea mariana | reverse complement strand
ACCATACATATTAAGGTATGGGTCTTCAAGGTCCCTCAAGAACTTTGCAAGGGATGTAATGGTAAATTGTGATCCCATATGTATAAATGGTAGGGATAAATGACCAAAACCTCCTGTCTTATGCCCATGTGTTAACATACCTGTCAATGACAAACCCAAGTTTGTTCCTGCAATATATTTTGATTTGACACGCAACCTTGGTATTGAAGTCTTTGTTTTGTCCATTTTATCATGGATAATGCTCAAATACTCCTTTGGAAACCGCTCTGACATAATTCTATGGGCATAGTAGCAATATCTTCCACACATAATAGTCTTGTTATGTGAGTTCAATCTACCTCGTGCCATTTCTTTCAACTCTTTTGTAGTTGCGGACTTCATCTGTGCTTTCAACATGATACATTCACTACATTTACTGAAGTTGGTATTCTTTGAGATTGCCACATCTCAAAAACGAGTATTCCAGATCTTTCTCATTGTTTATTGTGATATTGATGGGTAATTGAGTTTTTGAAGAGCCTCATTGATCTCATTTAACAAAGAACTTTGTGTGTAAGTAGAAGGCAACAATCTTAAAGGAGCAGACCTTCCATCTTTTTCAACTTGACGTCTTTGGTTTGGTGAATAATCTGAATTATCCATTACAATTTTCTGTAATATTTCAATGGATGCCACAGTATGTACACGTGCTTTGCATGTGTTGGTGTTACCATGAATGGCTTTGATGTGTCCATGTTGAAAATAATGTTGGTACTTATAGAAGGTGCCTTGAGGAATCTTATGTATCTTGTACCATGCTCTCTTAAAAATAATATTACCATTAAATCTCATGTCCTTTACTTTTCTAACAATAGGAGATAGGCCATGGCCATGGATTTTTGACATGACCGCGTTTGAAAGGAGTGAATTCAAGACAAATTCTCGAATACCATTCTTATTTATGTGTTCCATACTCCTTCTAGCAATTGCAATGGCCTTCTTGTCCACATGTTGAAGACAATCTTGTTTACAACAATCATTTGCTACCAAAAGTCGGATTTCTTTCTCTTCATCTATCCTTGTTTGACATTCTGCAACTTTTTTTGTGTCCATAACTTGTTTAATCTTTTTATATGGTCTCGTTAAATGCATATCATTTGATTCTACATTTTTTCATTATAAAGATCCCCATCACATTTTTCTAAGGGACTTGTGTCCTCTATCACATCCCATATCACCTTTTCCTTGGGTGGTTCCTTGAACTTTTCCTTGACCCTTAACATCTCACCTTTGTTGTCCACCAATTTATTTATTGGCCATCTAACCAAACCGTGTATAGACTTATCCCCTATCCTACATCTTTCACAATGTCCATATATCTCTTCCATGCAAACACTGAAGTCCATTTCACCTAGTGTTTCACCCTCAGCCATGTCATCCTTGTAGACATTAACTATCATTCCTTTGGAAATGAACATGCTTTCTCCTGTGCACTCATGTGTAAGAAAAACCCTTGTACATGTGAATGCAGCCCTATCTTTGCGAATATTTGTGGGATGATCATGACAATGACGTTCCAAATCTGATTCTGGCCAAATCTCATAATATTCCAATGCATCCCCTAGTGTATGCTCAAATCTTGTTTGATGTGGTAGAGGAGCATCATGTTTTAACACCTTCTTAATTTTAACCACTATGCATCCTTTCTTTACCATCCTTCTGTGCACCTTATGACCAAGATCTTTATTGAATACAGATCCCTCACCTACCTTCACTCCACATTGTAGAAGATCTACTTTGTCTCCAATAGAAAATGTAGAAGAAAAATTTGCACCTATACACCAAATTAAAGAAACTTAGTATTTGCTAAAAAAAACAGTCAATATACTATCAATAACACTTAACAGTATTTGCTAAAATAAACATTCAATATATTATCAATAACACTTAACACATGATTTCATATTTTTNCATGGATGTATGTCCCCTTCATCAACATCTTCTAGAATCAAATGTGGTTGAGTGACATCAATTATCAAAACTGTAACATAGCCTGCATTGACACGCACCCACTACGACAGCTAAGATTTTTTGCCTTTTTCATCTCCTTTTTCTCGAGGGACAAAATCCCCGAAATTATATGGGGCCTAGCACTAACCCTCCCTTCCCTTATGCTCCCCCAAGTGATTGTTGTCTATGACCACAGGCCTTACCAAAAAGGTGCTTCTATCTTTCGCGATTCGGGGAATCGTGATGCAAGCATTCCCCTATTCTCTATCTTTCAAAATGTCGAAACCCGAAAGGGTCTAACAGACCCTTAGCTCCCCCCTTGGGTGGATTTTCATACAACTGGTCCTATGACCTGGCGTTGTTCCTCTAAACTCTTTCGGGGTTTCACGATTTGGGAAATCATGATGTAAGCGTTCCTTCTTTCCCTTTAAAATCCTTGTAACTCAAAAGACCGGTATTATCTGGATATATGGTCCAGATCGTCGAATTGATCAACGGCTCAGATTAAATCTCGACACTCTACCTTTTGGGATTTTTGGCGAGCTCTTCGCTCCTATTCCTCTGTTCTCCAGAACCCCAGTGGCCTTAGATATTCTCCTTGCATCCCTACAAATGGGTTGTCCAGATTCTTTCGAGACTCCTCCTCCCTACCACAAGACCCTATCTGGTGACCTAGGGCTCATTCATAGAGCACATCGGGGTTTCGCGTACTGGTATTTCACGACTGGAGAAGATGAGGGCTCTTGCCCTTGGGTTTCCTGGGTATCGAAACGCCGAAACACCAAAATGATGAAACACCAAAACCTATTTATGCTAAACCATTTCGGGGTTTCGTACATCGGGATTTCGTGACTGGCGAATACAAGGGAACTTTCCCTTGGGTTTCCTAGGTGCCGAAATGCCGAAACATCAAAACCTATTCACGCTAAACCATTTCAGGGTTTCGCACATCGAGATTTCGTGACTGGCGAATACAAGGGAACTTGCCCTTGGGTTTCCCGGGTGTCGAAACGATGAAACACCGATACCTATTGACGCTAGAACATTTTGGGGTTTCACATATCGGGATTTCACGACTGGTGAATACAAGGGAACTTTCCCTTGGGTTTCCTGGGTGCTGAAATTCCGAAACACCAAAACCTGTTCACGTTAAACCATTTCAGGGTTTCACATATCAAGATTTCGTGACTAGAGAATACAAGGGAACATGCCCTTGGGTTTCCCGGGTGCTGAAACGCCGAAATCCATTTACACTAAACTATTTTTGGGGTTTCACTTGTCTAGATTTCACGATGTGCGAAGACGAGGGGTCTCACACCTGGTTTTTCCAGGAGACGAAACTCTGAAGCCCATTTACTTCACGACAGGGGCAAGGTAAACTCACAAATTTACTACAATGGTAGTCTTTTCAAGGGATTCACTCTGACTCTGGAATGCGAGGGAACTTTCCTAAAAAAGGTGCTTTTAGGAGAATGAACCAGGGCATAGCACGAGTCAAGTTAGATGGGTCAATCCTCAGGGGAACAGACTCGTATCCTGAACTCATACATGCTATACATTAACCAATTTGTAGTTATATCAGTATAAGCAGGCATCCATTATTTCCAATCAAAACACAAGGAAAACACTTCTATAAAGAAAATATTTACGAGTGTATAAAAATGAGCATGCATTCATGACATTCAATTCCAAATGCAAGACATAACACTTATCAAAAATTCCAGACGTGATGCGAATGCTGAGAGGGGTGCTTGTTTCCACCCAACTGTAGGCTCAGTGACTCCAAACGGATTTACCACTAGCCACCCTCGAGCTAGACCACGATGCTTGAGGTTCAATAATCTACTTCCAGCTCAACGGAAGACAAGGATGAAGGTTACTCTCCTTCTCCTCTGTTAAGAACTCCCTGTTTTTCCAGAGTTTCTACAGTTCTTCCCCGTGATCCCTGTCGCATGCGTTCTCCTCTCTTCTCACCCCCTTACCACACTTCCTCTCTTGCCTTTTCTCTGAAAGATTGCATGTAGCATGAATTTTCCTGTCCGTGGTCAGGTTTGGGAGCTGTTACATATGGGTGGTTCACCCCCATCCCCTCATTAACTCTTGAGGAGCATCCCCACCTACCAATATGATGGGAAATCCATTTCAGGGTCAGAGAGTTTCTTTGGTCTTTGAGAAGGTAAAACCAGTACGGTACTGGTTCAGTGGAATTTAATGCAACCATTCCAGGTCCCTTCCACCACCTCCAATTAGCCATCGTGGTCTCTTTTAGAACATCCCCCTCCCAGCATCCATGCAACACATATTCATAACATAATTTACATTCATCGACCTTTCATAAAAAGGTCCGTCAAATCAAACATTCACGTCTTTGAGTTTGCGACAGTTCTTGGACAATATAGTTATTTTTACAGACTAGGGGAAAAAGGGTGTTACAATTCCCTCCCCCTTAAAGGAACATCGTCCTTGATTTTCTATCTATCAATATGACCTGTATGTACAGAAGTAAACAAAATTGGATATGCCTGTTTCATGGCATCTTCCATTTCCCAGGTAGCCTCATCTGGGACAAAATGTTTCCACTGCACCTTGACCTGTGCAATGGTTCGGTTCCTGAGTTTGGTTTCCTTTCTGTCCAGTATGAATTTAGGTTCTGGCAGGAATTCTCCCTCCTGTTCCACCTGGATCATAGACTAGTCAATTATATGATTAGAATCATGTACATATTTCTTCAATAATGAAACATGGAAAACATTATGTGATTTTACTATGGGAGGAAGTGATAGCCTATAGGCTATAGGTCCCACTCTATCTATAACTTCAAAGGGTCCGCAATACTGAGGTGCCAACTTGGCACAAGCTCCCATCCTCAGGGAACTCTTCATGTGCCTAACTCTGAGATATATGTGGTCTCCCGCCTTGAACTCTCTTGGAGTTCTCTTTCAGTCGGCGTCACTTTTTTGTCGGTTCTGAGCGACCTTCAGATTCTGTCTTATTTGAATCACTTGTTGTTCCATTTCTCTCAACATGTAGGGTCCAATAGTAATTTTTTTTATGGGATTACTCCAACTAAATGGAGTGTTGCACGACCTACCATAGAGGACTTCGAGAGGACTTATCTTTAGGGATTCTTGGTAGTCGTTGTTGTAGGCGAATTCCACCAATGGCAGATAGTCTTCCCACTTTTTGGGTTGATGCATTACATGCATCCTTAGCATGTCTTCTAATATTTGGTTCACTCTTTCTGTCTGTCCATCGGTTTGACGATGATAGGTGGTGCTAAATAGTAATTTGGTCTCTAGACCACCCATCAAGGATTTCCAAAAGTTGGAAGTAAATTTCGTGTCTCTGTCAGACATGATCGCTTTAGGCATACCATGTAGTCTAAATATATCCTTCATGAATATGCTGGAGATATCTATTGCCTTGCAAGTCGATTTGACGGGGATAAAATGGGTGGAATTTCTCAATTTATCCACCGCTACCATGATGGCGTCGTTTTGTTTGGTCAATGTTGGTAATCCGGTGATGAAGTCCATGGAAATGGTTTCCCACTTCCACTCCAGGATTGGTAGAGGTTGTAATAATCTTGCTGGGTGCCAGTGTTCTGCTTTAACCTATTGTCATTCTAGGCACTTAGCTAAATAGTTAGCTATGTCTTTCTTTAACCTAGGCCAATAAAATTGTTTCCTAGTGGCCGTGATCATCTTTTGATATCCCGGGTGACCAGTATATGGTCTTTTATGTAGTTCATCCATTATGAACCTCTTCAAGTCGTCACATCTGTAATATACAATCTTTCTTTGTACGTTAGCAGACCTCCATATATCATCCGGTAGCCTTCATACTTTATTCTTGTGGGTTCTTGCTCTAGGTATGAGGTCACGGTCTGGAAGAAGGTGTCAGTTTCTTGTGCATTCCTGACTCTTTCTTTGACATTCGTCTCGCAGGTGCTCACCGCTGCCAGGTGAATTGTATTCATACTTCTGCTAAGGGCATCAACCACCTTATTTTCCTTTCCTTTAACATGTTTGATTTCAAAATCAAACTCACTAAGGAGGGCCATCCACCTAGATTTTCTGGCATTGAGCTTTGGTTGGTCAAACAGATATCGCAATCCACACTGGTCTATCATAAGTACAAATTTCCTTCCCAGGAGGTAATGTCTCCACATTTTTAAGGCATGCATTATGGCAGCCAACTCTAGATCATGGGTCACATAGTTGACTTCGTGCTCATTCAATTTTCGGGATTCATAGAAGGCTACACTTCCTCCTTGCATAAGGACTCCTCTAAGCCCTTCCTTACAGACATCTGTGCACAGGAGGAAGTTATTTTCAAGATCAACAATCTTCAGCACGGCTGCATGGGTCATAAGGTGTTTCAGGGATTGAAATCTTTCTTCACATTCTTGTGTCCGTGTAAATTTAGCTCCCTTCTTCTGGAGGGAAGTGATTGGACAACCAATATCGGAGAATCATTTTATAAATATCCTATAGTATCCTACTAAGCCCATAAAGGATCTGATATCTGAAACATCCTTTGGGGTAGGCCATTCCATGATAGACCTGATCTTGTCAGGATCTACTACTACTCCCTCTTCAGATATGACATGGCCCAAGTAATGTATTTGCTTCTGGAAAAAGTCGCACTTGTTAAATTTGGCATAGAGATAATTTTCTCTTAGCACTTGAAGCACAAGTCTTAGATGTTTCTCATGTTCCTCTCTATTCTTGGATTAAATTAATATATCGTCAATAAAAAGTAGTACGAATTTGTCTAGGAATTTGCTGAGCACATTGTTCATCAAGCACACAAAAGTGGCAGGGGCATTGGTCAATCCAAATGGTACTACCACAAACTCATAGTGACCATATCTCATCCTGAAGGTAGTTTTGTGGATGTCTTCACCCTTGATTTGGACTTGATGGTATCCATATCTCAAGTCAATCTTTGAGAAGATGGAAGCACCTCCCAATTGATCGAACAGGTCATCGATCTTGGGTAAGGGGTACTTGTTCTTTATAGTTACCTTATTGAGTTGTCTATAATCTATACACAGTTGGAGGGTACCGTCTTTCTTTTTCACAAACAGAACTGGTGCTCCCCATGGAGACACGTTGGGATGGATATAGCCTCTGTCCATCATTTCTTTTAGTTGTAATTTAAGTTCAACTATCTCAGGTGTGCACATCCTGTAGGGTGTCCTAGACACTGGAACCTCTCCCGGTGCAAGTTCTATCAAGAAGTCAATGTCTCTTCTCCGAGGTAAACCCGGTACCTTTTTCGGAAATACATCTCTATATTCTCTTAGTGTGGGGTGGTCTTGGAGGCTTGGTTTGTCATCTTCAACTAATTTCAACACCTGTATTGCATATAGTGGACATCCCTTTCTGCAATACTTTCTCATTTGAAGGGATAATATTCGTCTCACTGAGACAGTTTTTGGATCCCTTGAAGGGTTATCATTTTTCCTTCTTCACTTACACATTCTAAGGTTTTATGGTAATAGTCCAGTCTAGCTTTTTATGTGGCAAGCCAATCCATACCAATTAACTTGTCATACGATCCTAGGGGTAATCCGTTAAGGGTTGCTTGGGTGGGGAATTCACCCATAGTGAATTGGCAAGATGGTATGACCTCCATTACCTAGCTTTTTGGTCCCGGTGGCTAACTATACCAACCATGGCTTGGAGTGTTTATGTAGCTGTAATTTACACTTATCAACAACCTTAGGGCCTATATAACTCAAATTTGAACCAGGGTCAATTAGAATAGACACTAGATGGTTGGTGATCATACCTTCCATCTCCACCAATGAAGATTGGTGGTCAGCTTGTTTATTATCCAAGGCTGCATAAATTTTCAACATGCTCCTGGCCAAGTCATTGATAGTGGTAGCTTCTTGAACGTTGTAAATTCTTCGACTGTTCTATTGTCAGTGCGAGAAGTCCCTCAGCAGATGTTCTTCTCCACAACCCCAACATTTCAAGGGTTCTTTCTTTAGGTTATCAATCTTTCCTGCGGTAGATCCAAAAGGTTTATTCCTTCTCTGGGAGGGGAAATTTTGTTGGTGTACACTTTGGGTTGGGAAGCTCATCCTGGAGTCCTTTTTATAGTTTTTAAATCTTAAGGATTTAAACCCCTTTTTCTGGAATCACGAACTACTCTTCTGCTTCCATCCTTCACGAGGTTCTGTCCGATGCCCAAGCTGTTCATAACAATATCTTGTCTTTCGGATAGTGTCTTATAGGGTCTTTGGCTCGTCAAACTCAATCCTGTTCTGATAGTCCTTAGGTAGTTCACTGATGAATCGTTGTACCTTTTCCTTTTCTTCCTTTATATAGGGTACATACCTCAACAATTCAAGGAATCTGCTGACATATTCCTCTATAATGCATTGCCCCAGCTTGAGTTTGTAGAATTCTTTAGTCTTTTCAGCAAAATACTTTTCTGACAGATACTTCTTCCTGAAGTATTTCTCAAACCGTTCCCAAGATAGGTCTTCTTCGTGAATCCCTTTTACATTCTTAAGGTCTTCCCACCAAATGGAAGCCTTCCCATTCAGGTTGAAAGTGGGTACTCGGGCCTTCAAATTTCTCAAGAAGTCATGGACTCTGAAACACTTATTTAGTCCAAGAAGCCAGGCCTCTGCTTCCTCTCCCTTCTTTATTTCACCGTCAAAAGAGGGTGGTTTGGCCTTCTTGAATTCTTCTAGATTATGATTTTTGGAATGATCTCGCTTCTTCCGCTTTCTTCTGGAATAAGAACTAGTTCTACTACTCGAAGATCCCTTCGAGTCGTTAGTTTCCCTTGTAGAGGAATCGTCTGATGCTTGTCCCTTATCTCTGGGGTGAACCTTTCTCGAGGTTCTCTTCCCAATGTGGCCACTCAAAAGACCACATTTCTCTATCTCGGGTGGACTTCGACTTTTCTTTGTCTCTCATCGATCAACATGACTGATGTCAGGTCCATGCTGCAATTGTCTTTGTATGTCAGATAAACTCTGTAGAAAGACTGCATTAATTTATGTTTACTTCTCTTTCTCTTTTATCAACCTCTCATTGTCGACCTTGTAGCTTTGTAGTTCGACCATGAGGCTTCTCACAGTCTCAGCTAGATCTGGAGGGGTCTCTACCACCCTCCTTTCATCAAACTCTTCGTCTCTATTGTGGGAGCCATCCCCCACTTCATGGTGTGTCACCATTCTATGCGTCTGTAGTTTTCTGTGGTTGATCGTCCGCTTGTCGTGCAAGAAAAACACTTATTGTTAGTCAACATTATATTCATTCACAATCAGTGCATAATTTATATTTCAAATGCATACACACAATAGGAATTTTCATTCCTAACTTCGGCTTTTGATAAGGGGGTTAAGATAGAGGGTTACTCCTTCTAATAGTACTTCAAATGGAGTTTCTTCACAACTCGTTCATGAGCCCAAACAGGCCAAGTGTTGTAACCATGCTCTGATACCAATTTGACAAACACCCACTACGACAGCTAAGATTTTTCGCCTTTTTCTCGAGGGTCAAAATCCCCAAAATTCTATGGGGCCTAGCACAGACCCTCCCTTCCCTTATGCTCCCCCATGTGATCATTGGCTATGACCACAGGCCTTACCAAAAATGCGCTTCTATCTTTTGCGATTCGGGGAATCGCGATGCAAGCATTCCCCTATTCTCTGTCTTTCAAAATGCCAAAAATCGAAAGGGTCTAACAGACCCTTAGCTCCTCCCTTTGGTGGCTTTTCATACAACCGGTCCTATGACCTAGCACTACTCTTATTAACTCTTTAGGGGTTTCTCAATTCGGGAAATTTTGATGCAAGCATTTCTCCTTTCCCTTTAAAATCCCTAGAACCCGAAAGCCTGGTATCATCTGGATCTATGGTCTGTATCGTCGACTTGATCAACGGCTCGGATTAAATCCCGACACTCTACCTTTCAGGATTTCTGGCGAGCTCTTCACTCCTATTCCTCTGATCTCCAGAACCTCAGTAGCCTTAGATCTTCACCTTGCGTCCCTACAAATGGGTGGTCCATATTCTTTCGGGACTCCTCCTCCCTACCACAAGACCCTGTCTGGTGAACTAGGGCTCATTCACAGAGCGCATCGGGGTTTCACGTACCGGGATTTCACAACTGGCGAAGATGAGGGGTCTTGCCCTTGGGTTTTTCGCGTTCTAAAACGCCGAAACACCAAAACCTATTCATGCTAAACCATTTCAGGGTTTCGTACATCGGGATTTCGCGACTGGTGAATACAAGTTAACTTTCCCTTGGGTTTCTCGAGTTTCGAAATGCCGAAACACCAAAACCTATTCACGCTAAACCATTTCGGGGCTCCACACATCAGGATTTCATGACTAGCGAATACAAGGGAACTTGCCCTTGGGTTTCCCGGGTGCCAAAAAGCTGAAACACCGATACCTATTCATGCTAGACCATTTCAGGGTTTCACATGTCAGGATTTCACAACTGGAGAATACAAGGGAACTTGCCCTTGGGTTTCGTGGGTGTCGAAACGCCGAAACACCAAAACCTATTCACGTTAAACCATTTCGAGGTTTCGCATATCGAGATTTCACGACTAGTGAATACAAGGGAACTTGCCCTTGGGTTTCTCGGGTGCTGAAACGCCAAAATCCATTTACACTAAGCTCTTTTTGGGGTTTCTCATGTCAGGATTTCACGATGTGAGAAGACGAGAGGTCTCGCGCATGGGTTTCCCGGGAGATGAAATTCCAAACCCCATTTACTTCACGACAGGGGCAAGGTAAACTCACAGATTTACTACAATGGTAGTATTTTCAAGGGATTCACTCCGACTCTGGAATGCGAGGGAACTTTCCCGAAAAAGGTGTCTTCAACTGGATGAACCATGGCATAGCATGAGTCAAGTTAGATGGGTCAATCCTCAGGGGAATATACTTGTATCCTGAACTCATCCATTCTATACATTAACTGATTTGTAGTTATATCAGTATAAGCATGCATCCATTATTTCCAATCAAAACACAAGGCAAACACTTATATACAGAAACTATTTACGAGCGTATAAAAATGAGCATGTGGTCGTGACATTCAATTCCAAATGAAAGACATAACACTTATCATAAATTTCAGACGTGATGTGAATGATGAGAGGGGTTCTCCTTTCCACCCAACCATAGGCTCAGTGACTCCAAACGGATTTACCACTAGCCACCCCCGAGATAGACCACGATGCTTGAGGTTCAATTTTCTACTTCCAGCTCAACATAAGACAAGGAAAAAGGTTACTCTCCTTCTCCTCTATTCGGAAATCCCTATGTTTCCAGAGTTTCTCAAGTTCTTCCCCGTGATCCCTGTCGCGTATGTTCTCCTCTCTTTCCCCCCCCCCCTACCACACTTCCTCTCTTTCCTTTTCTCTATAAGATTGTGTGTGACATGAATTTCCTCATCCGCAGTCAGGTTTGGGAGCTATTACGGATGGGCGGTTCACCCCCATCCCCTCATTAACTCTTGAGGATCCTCCCCACCAACCAATCTGACGGGAAATCCATTCCAGGGTCAGAGAGTTTCTTTGGTATTTGAGCAAGTAAAACCAGTATGTTACTGGTTTGGTGGAAGTTAACGCAACCATTCCAGGTCCCTTCCACCGCCTCTCATTATCCATCGTGGTCTCTTTTAGCACATCCCCCTCCCAACAACCATGCAACACATATTCATAACATAATTTACATTCATCGACCTTTCATAAAAAGGTCTGTCAAATCAAACATTCACGTCTTTGAGTTTGCCATAGTTCTTGGCCAATATAGTTATTTTTACAGACTGGGGGAAACAGGGTGTTACATGCATCAACCATTTCTCTACCATAATAAGTCCCAATGTCTGCATATTCAACCCTTCCTAGCCCAATAACTTGACCATTAATTATTAGGTCAACATAGTCCCCTTTTGTCAAAATTATATTTGTGTGATAATCATGAC
>JASDQU010034205.1:0-10130 GCA_032191745.1 Picea mariana | reverse complement strand
CCTCTCCGATTTGAGGCCTCTGATGTAAACACATGGAGGTGGGATTTTGAAAGCCAGTCAGGTGAGATTTATTCAAAGGCCACAGCCATTAACGTCAAGCGAGCCTGATCATGGATGCAAGAAGTAGCGAAGGAGATCTAGATCGTCCGTCTAAGAAGGGACATGTGGCAGGAGATCAGCGTCATCGAGAAAGTCCCAACAGGGAAGCGCCCATCGGGGAACTTGAAGCCATCGGGATATCGGGAATCTTGGGGATGAGTAATTCGTGACATCATGAATGTCGAAACTCCGATGGAGGGTTGGACTATGGTCACACAGAGACAGGTCATATGGATCAAGTTCCAACCGGTAGGGGCTAACTCATTGAGGTGGAGCTCATCGCAAATCGGGTATCGGAGTTTCGAGGAGCAAGAACCCATTGTTTTTTGCATTTTGAAATCCCGAACCCTGAATTCCCGACAGCGCTCAGGACTGGGCCCATGGTTCTGGCGCCCAGTCATAAGAGAGGAGGTCTGAGAGAGGGGCGTTTTCATTTTTATTTGGCCAAAGGTTTTGAATTAGTTCTCAAAAGGGGGGCACTGTACTCTGCCGACTCCAGCCCGATGAGATTTGGAGCTCGGTACCTGCTCAGAATGGATAAAGGAGAAAGAGGGTGGGTGAAGTCTCGCGCCACCCATTTATTGCAGAGTATGGAGGTCCTGGTTAAAATTTACCCAGGAGGGCCCCTTGTACTAGTTCTCTTCAGGAAAGTCACGCCAAGTCTCCAACTCACCAGGGGAACCTATACATGCCAGTTCAACATTCAAAGGGCTCAGCTACCCCCTGGCGCAAGCCATGCTAAATTAAAGGCAGCGTATGATAGAGAAATGCAGGCCAGATTTGATTGAGGCGATGCCATCCATTGAAAGTTTTGAGACACCTCTGTTGGGCGGAAGGAGGGGAAGAGTATATGTAGGCATTTTTGCCATTTTGTAAGCATCGATGGTAGAGTAGAGCTCCCGACTGTAAAGTTTAACAAACATTCTAGTTTGTTGGATATGCATCTGTAGTTGAAATATCTTGTTTTATGACAGACAATTTTTTTTCTCGCTCCATCTAATTTTCATCTCATGCTTAGAGAGTTCGTGATTGACTGAGTCACACGAACTAGTGCAGTTCTATTATGATAAATGATTTATCGTTGCATTATTGTATTTTCTGGTGTTTTGTATTCAAACGTAAGAAAACCTTGCATTTGGATGCCTTCTTCTACATTCTGTTAGGAACCTGTCATTTGTAACAGACCTTCGCACTCTTTCCATATAAGTCTTCTGCCTGTCCACCCTTTACTACGACTCACTGTCTGAAGTTTATTAAGACCTCACTCACCTATGCATGNGGAAAATCACGAGTCCCGTGGACACAAACAATGTGTCATCATGAACGCTGAAACTATGATAGAGGGTTTGGCTACGGTCACACGAAGACAGGTCATATGGATCTTATTCTAGCCGGTAGGGGCTAGCTCATAAAGGTGGAGCTCATTGCATATCGGGTATCAGATTTTGGGAAGCTGGCACCCCTTATTTCTTGCACTTTGAAACCCCGAGCCCTGAATTTCCGATAGCACCCAGAATCGGGCCCATGGATTTGGCGCCTGGTCATCAAGAAGGAGGCCTGGGGGAGGGGCGTTTATGTTTTTCATTCTGCCTCTCAGACCCCGATGACACATGTCCTCCATTTCATCATTTTACACTCCTAGCCACCTCTGCCTCAGCTTATTCCTCCCACCTTGTTCAGTCACCGAATATCCTCTACTGTCCCCACGTCATCTTCTTGTGCCACATCGCATCTATGCCTGTAGCTCCTAAGAGCCCACACATACCCAGTATCCTATCTGTCATGCCCATCGCCTTAGCCTCGTCAGCTCTGTTCACATTGGCCAGCCGAGTCCCCCCTGCAGAAATCCAGCAAAGCAGCAGACAGCCAAAGGTAGGCTACCACATCTCCCAAATGAATATTTGACCAGAGCCTCTCAGGTCCCGATGAATCAGTTAATGCAAATGAGGAAGGTGGGTGATACATCATCTCCTTCCTTAAATAAGAAGGTTAGAAAGGAGCGTGTACAGAGATAGGTTATCAGTTCCTCCTGACAACGATCGCGTCTGACAGACGACTGCATGGGCATTCTACCCAATGACTGCATGCGTAGCCTAACAGAGGAGCTCCCCAATGTCAAGCATTGAATTCATGATATGATCGCGCCTTCAGCGCCTGAATCAGTTCCAAGTATATGTAGGCAATTTTTGCCATTTTGTAAGCATCGATGGTTGAGCAGAGCTCTCGGTTGTAAAGTTTTAATGAAGCATTATTCTGGTTATGTATGATCTTTGGAGACTTCTTGCCTTATGAATGCCATTTTCTTTCATGTCTTTGTTTACACTGTGTTAGAGCAGCTCAGAATTGGAGGATCCAGTCGAGCTATAGATATTATAGGATGATGTTGTAATGGATCACTGTAATAGTTACGGAGCCTCTAATCGGTTTCTGTGATTTCTTTAACGTTGAATGACTTGGAATTGGAGGATCCAGTCAAGTCCTCTATTCAGTTTCTTGAAGCCCTGGACCAGGAGGATCCTGCATTTAGATTTTTTCCCCTACAAACCGCTGCAATCCTTTTGCCCAGAGCTATTTGTTCATTTCCTCCTAAGTCTTCCACCTGCCCATCTTTAAATCAACCCGCTGGCTGAAGTTAGGATTTTGGACCTCCTTTGTTCTTTACATACCAGATCCACTCCCTGAGTTAGAGCGATACCTCCTCGAGCCATTATCTCCATTTGATCATCCTTTATAAACAAATCGTGACATAAAACTGATGGGTGTCGGGCTCTGCTCCTGCAAGCAATCCAAAAGTGACTTCCGATGCTAACACATATCGAATAACATCATTCCACAATGGGGGAAAGCTACCGCGTGCTATCTTTCCCTCTTACACCAGCATAAGTGCATTTCGAACAACATCATTCCAGTGTTGGGGAAAGCTAGTGCATGCTAGCTTTCCCTCTTGCACAAGCACAAGCACATCACGAACATCATCCTACCATGGGGGAAATCTATCATGTGCTAGCTTTCCCTCTTACACAAGAATATACACATCTCGAACAAGATCATTCCACTATGGGGGAAAGCTAGCGTGTGCTAGCTTTCTCTCTTGCACAAGCACAAGCACATCTCGAACAACATCATTCCTCCGCGGGGTAAAACTAGTGCATGCTAACTTTCAGTATTGTAGAAGCACAAGTAGGTCTTGAATAACATCATTCTATTGTGGGGAAAAGCTAGCGTGTGCCATGCTTCCCTCTTTCACAAACACCAACACACCTCAAACAACATCATTCTAGCATGGAGGAAAGCTTGCACATGCTAAACTTCCCTCTTTCACAAGCACAAGCACATCTCAAACAACATCATTCCACCATTAAGGAAAGCAAGCACGTGTTAGCTTTCCCTCTTGCATAAGCAGAAGTGCATCTCGAACAACATCATTCCAGCATGGGGGAAAGCTAGCGCATGTTATCTTTCTCTCTTGCACAAGCACAAGCGCATCTCGAACATCATCCTACCATGGGGGAAAGCTAGTGCATGCTATATTTCCCTCTTACACAAGCATATACACATCTCGAACAAGATCATTCCACTTTGGGGGAAAGCTAGCGTGTGCTAGCTTTCTCTCTTGCACAAGCACAAGCGCATCTCAAACAACATCATTCCTCCGTGGGGTAAAACTAGTGCATGCTAACTTTCAGTCTTGCAGAAGTACAAGAACATCTTGAATAACATCATTCCATTGTGGGGAAAATCTATCCTGTGCTAGATTTCCCTCTTTCACAAACACAAGCACATCTCCAACAGCATCATTCTAACATGGAGGAATGCTTGCACATGCTAAACTTCCCTCTTGCACAAGCACAATCAAATCTCAAATAACATCATTCCACCGTTAAGGAAAGCTAGCGCGTGTTACTTTTCCCTCTTGCATAAGCACAAGTACATATCAAACAACATCATTCCACAATGGGGGAAAACTAGTGCGTGCTATCTTTCCCTCTTACACAAGCACAATCGCATTTCAAACAACATCATTCCAGTGTTGGGGAAAGCTAGCGCATGCTAGCTTTCCCTCTTGCACAAGCACAAGCGCATCTCGAATTTCATCCTACCATGGGGGAAAGATAGCATGTGCTAGCTTTCCCTCTTACACAAGCATATACACATCTCGAACAAGATCATTCCACTATAGGGGAAAGCTAGTGTGTGCTAGCTTTCTCTCTTGCACAAGTGCATCTCAAACAACAAATTATTTTCCAGATTGTCTAACCTTGCATTATCAAGAGGAGAAATATCACCTTCATCACACTTGTTATGTTCAAATTTATCTTGCAAATCTGAGTTGTCCCTACCACACAAATTCTCTACTTCTTCAATTTAAGACATCCATTCTTCATCTTCCTCTGAAAGAGACAATAAAACATCATATGACCTGCCCTGTAAGTAGTCTTTCACAACAGATCCTTCATCATCAAGGTTTTCTGCACTTGTACAGTGATGTTCATCATGCTCAAGGATTGTCAAGCCTACATAGTGCCCTTGTTTCTGATCACTCTCACTTGAAATTGTATCGAGCTCTGAGACATAGCCATGTTCTTGGACAGAGCATGGTTTTTTATGTCCATGTAATGATAAAAGTAAGCACATAATTGTTCCATGTATTTCACATGCATTGGACCGTGAGAACCTATGGATACATCATCCTCTCCATCATGATTACACTCCTATAGCCTATGGTAATGAGAGCCTAGCATTGTCTTATTTAGAGGAGCATTTAAATTTTAGGTCTTTTGGTCATTCAAGCTATCAAAATTTCCCAACGATTGGATTTCTAGCCATTTCATATAACAAGGTAAACGATGATGACCCAACTACAAACACATAGATGAAGTGAAATGATGTGCATTTGATCGATGCATACCAATAGGTAGAACCTCAGGTAGAGTATTTATATGCCCCCATTTTCCATCAAACTCGAGTAGCAAAAGAACCATGCGGAATACAAATTCTTAATCAGTTGTCTGAACCCTTTGTTACAATTTGAGAGGCTGCTAAGCTTTAAGCTTACGGAAATAGACAACTACATGGGGGACAGACTATGCTTTATTGTAGTGCATCCGTGCTCAATCCTCTTCACAAATATTGTTGCCAAACTCTTGCGGATGATGTTCGATCCTTGTCCAATGACTATATAGGCCCACTTGATTTTATTGTCATCACTTACGAGGAAGAAAGGGTCTCTAATTGCATTGTTTAAGGGATGGAGGATATGTCAACATTTCCGCCAATCCTTTACTTGGAAGATTACTCTGTGGGTATAGGAAAATCATAGATTATGAAACTGGGTGACAGAGATTCCTATGTAAAGTTCTTGCAAATTTCTTTAAAGTTAAAACCCATGGTCGAGCTAAGCATAGCCAACCTAGGGAAGCATTAATAGGTTTAGGTATTTTTTTTTTTGAAGAATCCATGGATTAGTTTCATCACAAAAACCAAAATGATATTGAAATTCGGTTAGTAACGTCCTTGTTGCTATAGAAACCCAAGAAAACATAAATAAAATCCCATATCTAATCTATAAATCCAAACCCAAGAAAACCACACAAAGACATCTTCAGTACCCTTGACCAAGTCAACCAAGACCATGCCCATATTTAATTCACAACTCTTTCTGTCATAAACAAGCTAGCAAGTTAGAAACCCTTTTTGCTACCCAAACTACCTCTAGCTCAACTTCTTCGTATTATTATCCAATAAATGACATAAGTTGGTCCTATCAGAAAGTCCCTTGGATCAATAATCTAGTTATGATCTTAAGGTTTCAAGTGTTCTTACTTGTATCTGTGATCCACATGGGACGAATCTTCCAAGATAGCATGGGTCTGAACCCACCACTACAAATAGTCCCCGAGAATTGTTTCTTGGAATTAGTATGCATGGATAACTTTAAGAAGTTCTAGAAAAGTAATCTATCCTTCAACCAAATTCAACCTTCAGATCTGCAACACTAGATAAATGTTTGAAAATGCCAGTGTAATTTTGAAGGGGTAACAATTACTCTTTTAATGACATAATATTCATCGTGGCCTTTTGGTTAAGTACGCATACTTTTAATGACATAATATTCATCCTGCCATTTTGGTTAAGTACGCATATCCACAAGTAGTTGGTTTTGAGTTTGTTATAATTAGGGAAAAAATTGAAAAACAAAATGATTTTAAATTCTTGTTTACTAGATCAACACATATGAGAAAAGATATAAAGAGATCTTAATACAAACAAAATTTTCGAGTGTAGAAAACAAACCTTTAGCTTACCTCCTGAACAATGAAAGATGTACCTGTCACATGTGTGGATGTAGACCTCTTGTATATGCTCAGAAAATTAGTTTAGGTTCATGGATCAAACCTTTAGGGTTTGATCTCTATCAATATGGACCGAGTGATAGTTTGCTAAGAAATAGACCACAAAAAGGATGTCTGAGATAGCAGCAGCAAGTACAAAAAAACCCCACAATAGAAAACAACAAGACGTCCAAAGATGAACCAACATTAGCTATATATTTCTGTCAAAAATAGACAAAGGCATTTTATATATTTACAATGGGTCCACTCAAGATAACTGCCAACTAAAGAAAATAGTAAACTAAATGCATGTAGTGGAAGGATGGAAATACATTGTAAATAATGAAATGCATGCAACTTGAAGGTTGAAAGATGTAAATAACTATCATACATGTTGCTATATAAGATAGAAAAATGCCCTCAAGGGATAGGTGTTGTTAATGAGGCATCTTCCTTGGGTTGCATCATTGGTGAGGTGTTCATTAAGTGAGTGCATCCTCATGCGCCACATCAATTCCTCCCTATTTAGCTGAAAGTGTACACATTTTCTCAATGAGCTAGGGGAATGTGGCTTCAAACATAGATTGAGAGGACCACTTGACTTGGCTTGGGAGTTATGATTTACACTCCATGAGATCAAAGTTATGTTTCTACTGCCAAGTGGATATGATGCACACATATAGTAGTGTATATTTTACAAAAGGGGGTTGATAATCTCAGATGGTATCTACTAGGTGAGATCTCTAAACTTCATCTTGCAAAAGAGAAGGTTTATACAACTTTAGGTTATTAATGGTCACCACGTCATGAATGGACAATCCTTAGGGAATCTATAGACGATATGCATTATCATTGATATTTTGTATAATGGTGTGTGACACATAATGTATAGGTTTGAGTTTGTTATTCTATTGTCCTTTGAAACATTGATTGCTGAGATATAAACAGACTTTATCCCCACTTGAAATTGTGTAGGAAATATATGACAGTCTTGTATTGAGCATTTGAATCTGCTAGTGTTGTTGCAACTTGTGAATGTATGTGCTACAATTTTAAACAATGAATGAAGCATGTTTCTATTCATGTTGTTGGTGTGGGGAGGTTGTGGGATGAAGTGCAAGATACTAGATATATAAAATATGCAGAACAGAAATAAAATACTAGAAATGGCAGAATAACAGTAAAATATCCAGCATAATCTTCACAATACACAGAAATGATATAACAATAGCAATAGAAATAGCACTTTGATTCAGAAATCAATGTTCACAGGCCTCTTCGAGGGGGCAACCTCCAATCGAGCAGTTCTCTGTTACAATAATCTCCAAGCTAGGGTTCTCATACCCTCGACCCTTAATTATACTAAATATGTCTATTAAGAGAAGCATCTAGAGGAATATCCTTCTAGAAGCGGAAGCTTCTATTAGGTCTTCTTACATCCGCCTTATTCTATTTTATTGAAAGGTCTTATTAATATTGGCCTTTATTACATCCAAATACATTGATCTACCTATGTCCGGGTTAGGACCTTAACATGTCCGCCCCCTTAAAAACAACCTTGTCCTCAAGGCTTGAGATGTGGAAACTGCTGCAGAATGGTAGTTGGTTCCCAAGTGGCATCTTCTGGAGTCATACCTTTCCACTGTACTAGCACTTCCTTGATGGTTTTCTGACGCAGGCGACGCTCATGCTGATCCAAAACTGCTTCTAGTTGTAGCCAAATGGATCCTTCTTCAGCTAACTCTGGAAGGTTGGTTTGAATTTGGCACCTGGTTCCAATCACCTTCTTCAAGCATGAAACATGAAAACCAGGATGTAGCTTTGAATGAATGGGAAAAGCCAACTGATATGCGACTTGTCCCACACGCTTGAGAACTGTGTAAGGGCCATAAAATTTGGGTGCGAGCTTTTGACAGTGCTCGGCCTTGAGGGAAGTTTGCTTATATGGTTGCAGTCTCAGAAACACCTGATCCCCTTCTGCAAATTGATGTTCAGAGTGACCTCGATCTTCTTGTTGCTTCATTCTATTATGTTCCATGACCAAGTTCTCTTTAAGGGTACGAAGGATATCCTCTCGAACTGTAAGTGTTTGGTCAACCGCCTGGACCTTCGAGGTACCCGGTAAGTATGAGAGAACTGAAGGTGGATTCTGTCCATATACCTCTTCGAAAGGAGTCATGTGAGTGGCTGTAAGGTATGTAGTGTTGTACCACCATTCGGCGAGGGGTAACCATTGAGCCCACTGGTGTTGTTTTTCAGAGGCAAAGCACCTCAGGTATGTTTCCAAACACTTTTTGACAACTTCCGTTTGACCATCTGTTTGGGGATGATAAGCTAAGCTGAGATGCAGGTGTGTGCCTTGTAGCTTAAACAACTCTTGCCAAAAATTTCTTGTGAAAGTTGGGTCTCGATCAGAAACAATAGAGTGCGGCATGCCATGAAGCTTGAAGACCTGGTCCATGAAAATTTGAGCCACCGTGGATGCAGTAAATGAGTGGGGAAGAGCGCAAAAATGAGCATACTTGGAAAGGCAATCCACCACCACCATTATGACAGATTTATTCCCCGATTTGGGTAAGCCTGTAATAAAGTCCATAGAGATATCCTTCCAAATGGCAGGGGAATCGAAAGCGATTGGAGGGTGCCTGGAGATTTGACTGTCTCTCTCTTATTGCGTTGACATACCTCACATTCAACGACAAACTTACGGATGTCCTGTTTCATACCATCCCAGAAAAAAGAACGTTTGACTCAGTCATATGTTTTGGTGAACCCTGAGTGCCCCACTGTGGGTGTGGCATGAAGCTCAGAAAGCACCGTGGATTTGAGCTTGGATTGTTTACTTAAATACAAGCGACCTTTGTAGAGAAGCTCATTCTGGAGCCAGGAGTACCCTAGGGGAGTCGAGGCCTTGTTCTATAGTTGCTGGATTAGATGCAAACTTTTGGGATCTTGAAGCCATTCCTGGCGCATAGCTTGGAGCCAATCGGTTACAATGAAGGAAAGAGAAAAAAGGGATCCTTCGTCTTCATATTTCTGGGACAGTGCATTCGCCATGACATTGTCTTTGCCCTTCTTGTAAATGATCTCATAATCATATCCAAAGAGATTAGTCACCCATTTTTGTTGTTCCTGGGAGGAAATGCGTTGTTCCAGAAATTACTTGAGGCTTTGATGGTCTGTCTTAATTTGGAAGCATTTCCCCAAGAGATATGGACGCCACAACTCAAGGGCATGCAGAATTGACAACATTTCTTTTTCATAAATGGTTTTGCCCAGATTCTTTTCAGACAGTTGCTTTCTAGTTAAGGCCAAAGGTCGACCTTCTTGCATAAGGACAGCACCGATTCCTTTCCCTGAGGCATCACATTCCAACACAAAGGTCTTTGTGAAGTCAGGAAGGGCCAGAACTGAAGTGGTGCACATGGTCGTCTTCAAGGTTTGAAAAGCTTGAGCAGCTGCTGGAGTCCAAGTGAAAGAGTTCTTTTTTAGGAGAGTCGTTAGAGGTGTTGCAATCTTCCCGTAGTTCTTAATGAACTTGCGATAATACCCGATGAGGCCCAAAAATCCACGGAAGCTTTTGAGAGTCTTTGGGTGTGACCAGTCTTGCATAGCTTCAATATTTTTCGGGTCCACCCTGACGCCATCCTTTCCCACCAGATGACCCGAGTATTCTACTTTTGAGGCACCAAAAGCACA
>JASDQU010034204.1:8614-18914 GCA_032191745.1 Picea mariana | reverse complement strand
GGGCCCACTTCTTTGCAAACACTTATAAATGGTTGATCGGATATTTAAGGTTGTTGATTAGAAGAGTATTCCATACTACCCTAGCGAAAATGTCCTAACAAAGAGTATGAACAAGGTATTTGCATCCATACTCAAAAAATATGTGACTTGAAGAGATTAGACTACAATAATTGACTTGATGTTATTCTCTCATAATATAGGACAACATGGAATAAATGATAAATGTAAAAACCATTGACAAATAAGCAATAATGTCGATAGAAAACTAGGTGTTATCCTTGTAAATAGAAGTAACATAGAGGATATAGACAACAAAATATTTTTAAAAATGATTGGAAGAATTGGAGAGACTAGAGAAGAGCATGCTTTGTGAAATATTTAAATGAGAAATGATCAATATTATGGTGAAAAGTTATGATGCAAACAAGATCAAGAAGTAAGATTTTGAAGATGGCATGCTGAATGACACTGAACCCATTCAACTCTAATGTTTTCTGACATTCTTCCCCACAGACTTATACTGAAACAAATATCTATTTTTTGTTCGCCGAGAAGACCCGCAAACCCTTTTTGACGCGTCGTTATTATAGCAAACTTGTCACAACATCCGTCAAATGCAACATATCTATATATTTTGTAATGTCGCAATTCCGACGTACAAAATTCCTAAGTGACCATTGGTATTTTGACTTGGTGAACATACTAAGGTGACTGTTGGAGGGGAAAACCTAGTTTCCAAAACATCGCAATTGCGACATACATCTTCACAAACGTGGCAAGAGAGACGTTCCAGTGGAAAACATGGCAAGACTGACGTTAACGTGGCAATTGCAACATACATCTTCACAAACGTGGCAAGAGAGACGTTCTAGTGGAAAACGTGGCAAGAGAGACGTTCCAGTGGAAAACGTGGCAAGAGCGACGTTAACGTGGCAAGAGCAGCGTTAATGTCACAAGAGAGACGTCAACGTGGCAAGACTGACGTTATCGGGCAACATGAATTTTTTTTTTATAAATTTCCTCTATTTTGCGACAATATGGACAATTTTGTCCATAAAGCTGCAAATAAAACATCGGAATTTTTACAATATGTAGTAGTGTTAGTCACCCATTTTTGTTTCTCTTGGAAGGAAATGTGTTGTTCCAAAAAGTACTTGAGGCTTTGATGGTCGGTCTTAATTTGGAAGAGTTGCCCCAAGAGATAAGGATGGCACAACTCAACGACATGTAGAATCGCCAACATTTCTTTTTCATAAATGGGTTTGCCCAGATTCCTTTCAGATAGTTGCTTGCTAGTGAAGGCCAAAGGTCGACCCTCTTGCATAAGGACAACACTGATTCCTTTCCCTAAGGCATCACATTCCAACAAAAAGGTCTTTGTGAATTCGGGAAGGGCCAGAACCGTAGTGGTGCACATGGTCGTCTTCAAGGTTTGAAAAGCTTGAGTAGCTACTGGAGTCCAAGTGAAAGAGTTGTTTTTGAGGGGAGCCATGAGAGGTGTTGCAATCTTTTCGTAGTTCTTAACGAACTTGCGATAATACCCTGTGAGGCCCAAAAATCCATGCAATCTTTTGAGAGTCTTTGGGTGCAGCCAGTCTTGCATAGCTTCAATATTTTTCGGGTCCCTCCTGATGCCATCCTTTCCCACCAGATGACCCAAGTATTCTACTTCTGAGGCACCAAAATCACATTTGGACTGTTTCAGGAAAATTTGGTGCTGAGAGAGTAGGAATAGAACTTGGTCCACATGATTTTGATGGTCTGTCCAGGTTTTGCTATAGATGAGGATATCATCAACAAAAACTAAGACAAAATTATGGAGAAAAGGGTAGAATACATGGTTCATGAGGCTCTGGAAGGTGGAGGGGGCGTTACACAAACCAAAGGGCATGACCAAAAACTCATAGTGGCCCTCATGAGTGCGAAAGGAGGTCTTGGGAATGTCAACCTCTTTCATACGTATCTGGTGATAGCCCAAGCGAAGATCAACTTTGTTAAAGAATTGGGCACCACTCAATTCATCCAGGAGGTCATCAATGACAGGAATGGGAAATTTGTCTTCGATGGTCAGTTTGTTGAGAGCACGGAAGTCAGGACACATTCTCCAAGAACCTTCTTTCTTTAGTACCATGACGCCCAGAGACGATTAAGGGCTCATACTAGGACGAATGACGCCAACAGTAAGGAGTTCCTGGACCATTTTTTCAATTTCATTTTTTTGTGCAAAGGGGTGGCGATATGGATGGATATTGGGGGGAAGGCTTCCTAGGAAAAGGGGAATGGAATGATCATGAACACCACAGGAAGGAGGGAGTCCTTGGGGAGTGGAAAATACCATTTGATGTTTAGAAAGGAGGGCTTGGAGGTCTTGGGGCACTGGGGGTGTCTTTGTGGCTTGTATGGCATAAAGTTGGGAAATGACACCAGAATGACCTTTTTTGAGAAGTTTTTCCATGCGATGAGAACTAATGACCTCAGGTGAACCAGCAGTGATGCCTTGGAATTTATATTGGTGGCCTCCTTGGTCGAATTACATGGTTAAGTTATGAAAATCCATGATAATGGGACCTAAAGTCCTTAGCCAGTCTGCACCCAACATAATGTCACAACCGCCCATGTCAATAGAAAACATATGGGATTTCAAGTGGTAGTCACCAATTTGGAGACGCACATTTTCACAGTGCCCACCACATTTCATAGAACCACCATTGGCAATCATGATTTGGAATTTGTTGACAACATGGATGTAGTAATGGGTTTCTTGGGTAATACTGTGATGAATAAAATTGTGGGTGCTGCCACTATCAACCAGAATGATGACCTTTTGGTGCTTGATGTAACCGATTAACTTGAGGGTTTGGGGGGCAGAGAAGCCAGTGAGAGAATTGAGGGAAATGATTGGTTCCACTTTGGGAGGGTTGGAGGGAGGGTTTATGTCAGTTATTTCTGGTGACTTGAGCACAAGGGGAGTGTCAACATCCTCTTTCGAAATATCCTCAGATATGGCCATAAAAAGCTTTTGTTCCTTACATTTGTGGCCTGGGAAATATTTGTCATCACAATTATAACAGAGGCCTTTTGAGTTGGCATTCAACCATTTTAGCCCTGGTTAATTTTTGAATCTTTAATGGGGCAGAGGGAGTAGTGGGGTTTACTAGTTTAAGGTGAGGGATAAAGGAAGGCTTACAGTTTTGAGAGGAAATAATTTTTTGCGCTTATTTATCTTTTTTAGTAGCCTCCACCCAAGTCATAGGTCGAGCCATGAGGACATGGGCCCGAATCTCCTCCTTGAGGCCACTGATAAAACACTCTCGAAAGAAAGAATTAGTCATGCCCTCTGTTTGAAAAGCCAGGCACTCAAATGCAGCTATGTAGTCTTCTATTGTACCTGATTGCTTCAATTTTGTCAAACAATCCAAATGGTTGGTGTCAGTGTCAAAGCATTCATAAATCTCAGTCACAAATTGGGTCCAAGCAATATACCCTTGATGGGAAGTTTTTCTCCATTGAAACCATTGCCAGCGTTCTTGATCTAGATGGAGAACACCATACCGAAGTTTGGCCAAGTCATCTGTAATGTTGTAGAGAGAGAAATAATGTTCCATTTGGGTGACCCAACTAGTGGGGTCCGAGCCATCAAATTTGGTTACATCCACCCTTGGAAGGCGTATGTCCCGTTGAAAGTGATGGGGCTGAAAGGAATGGGAAGAATTTTCACCTTCAGTCTTTGTATTTGCATCAGGAAAAGAGTCATCGGTAGGGATCTTGAGTTTGGTGCAGAGTGATGCAAAGACAGATTCAAGTTGGGTGGTCAGTTTGTGTTTGACTTCCGCCATTGCAGACTGCACGGCTACATTTACGGATGCATTTATGGTGGTATTCATAGATGTATCACTGGAGGCAATAGTAGCACTGAGTTGTTGCACTTCTTGTTGGGTCTCGAGGAAACTAGATTGCAAAGTGTTGAAGTGAGACTCCAGTTCTTGGCTATGGGTATGGGCCATGAGGATGGGTGAATTGAAAAGGGAGCGGGCAGGGTTAGAAATTTTTGCAGAAAAATGATATGGATGAATGTGATAAGGGAGAAGAGATGAATCTAATGGAATATGTCTCAAATAATGGTGAAAAAATTTCCAGACATTTTTTTTTCTTTTATAGCTGCAGGGTTATACTTTGGTCTGAAGAATGTTGCAGTGCTGAAATCCCCAAATTCTTAACCAGAAAGAAATGTGTATTTTCTTGGCAACCCGAACACAGATGCGCGGCAATAAATCTCATCGATTTAATTTGTTTATGTTTATGTTTCTCAAGGGTTAGGTATTCAAGGGTTCTACAGACAAGGGTTTTCCCTATGCTATATCTCTCTGATATACGTGCAGGGTCCAACAGTAGTACTCGGTCGAATATCTCAGGGCACTAACTAAGGAGGATAGACCGTACCCTTGGCCGTACTACCTGACTACCCAGGTACTAGAGAATATCTTTCCAAGTGTTGTTCTCGGTGACACTATAGCAGTCCAGTAGCCGACAAGTTTATCTAAAGAGGGCTTTAGGAAATCTAGGCCGATCCATACACAAGTGATTTCTGATGCGCTACCACTCGAAGGGGTACCAACAGGGGTTACAAGGGTGGCCAATAGATGTGCGCTTAAGAACCACTTGTATTTCCTGCATGTATGAATCCCTCAATTGTGGGTTTATGCGCATAATGACAAATCTCTGTGGCTTAAAGATGTCAGAATACGTCTCTACCCTGAAAAAAAAATACCCACAATTTCTACCAAGGAAAGTGCTCTGATATACTTGCAAGATACTAGATATATAAAATATGTAGAACAGAAATAAAATGCTAGAAATGGCAGAATAATAGTAAAATATCCAGCACAATCTCCACAATAACACATAAATGATATAAGAACAACAATAGAAATAGCACTTTGATTTATAAAGCAATGTTCACAAGCCTCTTCAAGGGGGTAACCTCCAATCGAGCAGTGCTCTATTACGATAATCTCCAAGCTAGGGTTTTCATACCCTCGACCCTTATTTATACTAAATATGTCTATTAAGAGAAGCATATAGAGGAAGATCCTTCTAGAAGCAGAAGATTCTATTAGGTCTTCTTACATCTGCCTTATTCTATTTTATTGAAAGGCCTTATTAATATTGACATTTATTACATCTGAACACATTGATCTACCTATGTGCGGGTTAGGACCTTAACATTTTTCCAAGAGGACACGTGGAGGTTCGAGGAGAATTGCGGGTCGAAAAGTAGTTTGATCACAGACTGCTATTGGTCATGCCCGCAATCGCATGGTCACAAGAAGGCATTGCCCAAGGTCATATCAGGAGAGGGCTTATTAGAAAAAAAGATAATGCTCAGTACTCTGAGATTTCACAGCATAACAAAAGGGATGGTCGTGGGTGCTATCAAACCTGCCCTAAGGAGCCAAAAGGGCTTGTGTTTAGATACATAAGGGAACCATTTAAGGTTCCAGAGAGTCGCTTGACTCAATAATCAGAGATCCTTGACCGAGAGGTTGTGTAGACCTACGGGGGATTAGGGGGGATGCATCATAAAGTCATTCTAGTACAATATGATTGTGATGATATACGAAGGAATGGATATGTTTTTTTTTGGAATCCATTTTTTAATCTAAAACATTTAAAGAAATTTTGGAACGTCTTGAAGGGTGCTTTTGATGCTAGAAACATAGTGATTGTATATAACTCAAAAGGAAAACATGTTTGTAATGATGCAAACACCCATGTAATTGCAAAAGGATATAATCACAATGATGTGAATAAGGATATAATAACAATGATGTGAATGACACACATTTGTTAGATAGATTCTAGTGTTCCTTCACCAAAATGGTGTTAATGATGTGAGATGTATTTTAAAAAACGTGAAACTAGTTTCTTAAATAATGTTCTCAATTATTTTCCTTCAAATTTTCTATGTGTGAAAATGTATTTTCTATATAACATCCCACCCTTGCGTGCACATGATTTGACTTATTCTTTGAGGACACTTGTGTGCAAGTGATCCGGTTCATTATATGATTGTCTGCTTCGCTTATGGATTATGATGATGATGCTTATGGATTATGATGTTATGTTATTTGATTATCTATGTATCAACATGTGTTATTGATGGATTCTCCTAAGTGTGAAAGACACTTGGAAGATTGGGGATGTCGATGGCATCGGTGGACCTCCTTGGACTCTGGATCGAGTCAAGGAGTGGACTGTATATGGTTTCTGTATTTAGGTTTTTTCATATGTGACATATGACAGGTATATTATGATGTCATTATGGATTGTCGACGTGTTTCATTGATGGATGCAGGTTGACGATTGCTTGCTAATCAGACTCACATTAGGAGTAAAGGGGCCATTCACAACAACCAGATATTGAGGGAGAGGTGTGAAAGCATCCATGCAATAGCCTACTAGCACTCTCTTCGTGGCTTTCATTGCAGGTTAACGGTTACCTAGTTCGAGATATCCACGATGTCGTGAGAGTAGACTAAGACAGTCGCTCATGAATATTCTAAGGGGTGTGCAATAAGGAAGGGTAGTTATTCCTTAGAGGTCCTTAGTCTCTCACAAGTTCCCCTGATAGAGTATTGAATCCAAGGGTTTGAAAACTACCAAAATTACTCAAAGGCGTGTGGCACCCTTGGAGCATGTAGTGTGTCTTGAAGGGCACATCGCATCAATAAAAAAAGAATAAAGGCATTTGGCACCCTTGTAGCATGTATTGTGTCTTGGAGGGCACGTCACGATTTTTAATAAAGGTGAATCAATGAACCTAGGTGCCTAGAAAACAATATTTTCTTTTGACATGGTCAAACTTAAAATAAATGTTAAATGCGTAAATTTTTATTAATTATAAAATTCGCTTAAAAAAAAAATAATTTCTAGGGCTAGTTGAAAATTAAGCGTAGGTCTCAACAGTGTAAGATTCGACAAAAAAAGAAATGATCAATTAATAAAAGGGGGATAAATAAAAATCAAGTTAAGAATTTAAAAGATAAATATTGATCTAAATATTTAATTATTGATTATGTGTTAGACATGCTAAATAAAAACTTAGATACATAGAAAAGAACCTAGTCTATTCTAACTAAAGAACTTTCCTAAATAAAACACAACTAAGTTTTAAAAATGGGTCCCTCATTAAAAGGAAATAGAGGGAATAAAGGGACAACAACGAGTTCTTTTACGAGCGTTATTAGGATGGGTGAGGGAAATTGACATTTAATTAAAATAAATAAATGAATTTATGGTGCAACTAAGGGATTGAGTGACAAGTGTACAGGGGAGAGTATTTCTTAATTAAATTTTAATAAAATGAATTAATTGTGCAAATGGAAAGTGGTCACTAAGAAGAACTCTATAAAAGTAATGGTTGAGAAGAGTAATGGATTATGACTGGCATGCGCAAGGTTATGTTGTCAGAATTTCCTTGATTGATTTGTATTCTAGTTTCTAGTTGTGTTCTATGTGGCCCCTTTGCGACTCGTGGGCCTAAGTGGGAAGAGGAGTACCGCTTGCATTGGTTGGGAGGTACTTTTGAGGTCTTTACAATTAGAAAGCGAAAGCAAGGAGGATCGCCAATAGCTGAAGAACATAAAAAATTCCATCAACTGATTATGGTACACATGTTTAAAATTTGCAGTTGTAAATTAGTTAAACGTTTGTGTGTATGGATTATATGTTCATGGAATTTGTAATGGATTTATGATATTAGTTGGACAAGTTTTCTTGATGTGGTTAGCTTGGAATAAATTTATATGCACTGTCGTCCTTGATTATTAGAATTTCCAATCGTTGTATCCCTTCCCCAACCACTGCTATTAATTTAAAGGATTGGTTCTCTAACCCCTTTTTTCCAATTCTTTATGTTGATTAAAGGGGGATGGCTTTGCACCCTCTTGCTTGCTCAACTTTTAAATATCGTTTTTATCTCTACACTTCGGTGTTTTTATATTTTCTCTTGGGTTTTTATATATCTGTGCTTTTCTCAGCTTTTAAATCTCATTTTTATCTCTGCGCTTGGGTGCTTTTATATCGGTGCTTTGCTCAGCTTTTAAATATCATTTTTATCGCTGTGTTTTGTTGTTTTTATCTATGTGCTTGGGTGTTTTTATCTATCCTCTTTGCTCAGCTTGTAAATATCATTGTATCTCTGCGCTTTGGTGTTTTTATCTCTAAGCCTTGCTCAAATTTTAAATCTATTTTTTATCTCTACGGGGTGTCACTTCTAGTTGTCTAATACATTTCATTTTATCCAGCAAGATTCACTTTTCTCTCCTCAGCAAATACACTCCTTGTACAATGAAAATACCCCCTTAGTGCTCTGCGTTCTTTGTTTATTTTACCCAACAAATTTCATTTTAGTTTCTCAACGAATTCACTGCTTGGTACAACGAATTCACCCTTGATACCTCTGCGTTTTCCTTGACAAAATCGTGCCCATCACGTGGGGAAAGCAAGCCTGCGTTTTCACCTTTATTCTCTGTGGTTTTTCTTGAGAAAATCGTGCCCAGCCAGAGGGGAAAGAAAACCTACGTTTTCGCCTTTATTCTCTGCGTGTTTTCTTGAGCAAATTGTGCCCAACCCGTGGGGGAAGCAAGCCTGCATTTTCACCTTTATTCTCTGGGTTTTTTCTTGAGAAAATTGTGCCTAGTCCGAGGGGAAAGCAAGCCTCCGTTTTCACTTTTATTCTCTGCATTGTTTCTTTAGAAAATCGTTCCCAGCCCATGGGGGAAGAAAAACTGCATTTTCACCTTTATTCTCTGCGGTTTTTCTTGCAAAAATCGTGCCTAGGCCGTGGGGAAATCAAGCCTGCGTTTTCACCTTTAGTTCTCTGCGTTATTAATAATTAAATCGTGCCCAACCTTTGGGGCAGGCTAGCATGGGTCTTCACCTTTTTGTCTCTACGTGGACCGAAGTCCTCCAACTTGACTTAGTTCTAGTTACACAATAAGACAGTTGATTCTTGTGAATTATGAAGTGGAGTAAAATTTTGATTTATCTCTTTACATTCAGAGGCCCTTACTACTATACACTCTCCTTCTTGCTATCATTAATGTTATTTACTATTTTATGCTCTTACTTAATGTTGTACACTCTCGTTAATGCGATAATCATTAATGTTATTTATTGCTTATGCTTTTATTTAATGCTTCTTCCTCTCCTTAATCCTATATTCACTCATGTTATATTATAGTATTTTAATGCTTATGCTCTTAATTATTCTATATGCCCTCCTCGATGTTATATTCACTAATGCTATATTCATAGTATTTTAATTTGTGTTCTTTTATTGATCCTATATGATCTCCTTATGCTATATTCATTAAGTCTATTCTCAGAGTCGTTTAATCTGATATGATCATCTTTAAGGATATTGTAAATTATTTTCTCAATGAGCCTTAACACTAATGTGGATGGATAAATTATTTAATCAGTATTTTATTTGGACCTTTGAATTTATTAATGAATGATGGATTAACAACAAGGATGATTTTAAGGATGGAAATTTATTTTAAAATGTAGAAACCTTGATGAATATTACTAATCTTTCATATGTCAACTATAAATGTTTGGCGATATTTTTTTAAAAATATTCAAATTTCTGAGTATTTTATATAGTCTTTATAAAATTTTGGCTATTTTTAAGGTAAAATAATTTTATCCTATAGAATTTGGGCGAATCATTTTTAAAAATAACGAACCTCCTTTTTGGAAAAACCATGGAAAATTAGCCCATGAGCGAAATTTAGCCCCTAAAATCATCCCTGAAATTTAACAACTTTACTTACACCATTAAATGTATTTCTGGATGATAGATTAACAACCTTCACTTGCACCATTAAAATGTTAATATATGATGGATTGACAACTAGATTATTTTTACGCAATTGATTATTGATGTTGCCGATTGAATTAGAATTGGCTACCATTGCTCCTTTAATTATTGTTGAAGTATGATTGATTTTTAACGATATTCTCTAGCACCTTGCGGAATAAATTTGATATCCCATGTGCCATTTAATTGTTGATGAGTACATGATTAAGTGATTGGGATTTGCACCTCGAATATAACTGATACTTGTTTTTGTGCCTTGGTTTTATTGTGGTGTAGTATGTGTTATACAAATTATTACCCTTGCGCCCTGATTAATTGATATTTAGGATTAATGGATTGATGACATCGATGAGAGTAGACTATGTTGATATAGCTAGTTTTCTGGATTTATTGTGTTAGTAGGATGTAGACACC
>JASDQU010034202.1:4928-24148 GCA_032191745.1 Picea mariana | reverse complement strand
TCAAATCTATGATCAAATACATTTAACCACAAATCATTATCTAGGAAGCTGATTTAGAATCTATTTAGTACTTTGGAACCTGCATGCCTCAATGGAAGGCATCATATCTCTTGACAGGGAGTTTACATCATTGACCTCTAATAAAAATATATTGTTGGATGTTCAACTTCAACTCATTAATTCACATTCGAAGGGATGTACTAGAGTACCTTGGGGGTCATTGACATTAATGGTGATTTCCCTTGCACGTGTTAACGATATACATCAATGACCAGTAATCAAGTGGTTTCTACCATGTTCAACGTCAAGACATTTATTGATATGGTTAGAATCATACCTTAGAATTGAGGACGAGATGAAGACCCTCGGGAACTTCCTTTGAATATTTATTTCCCTAGGCTGTGATGGAAAGTACTGGAGTAATGTTGTCACATGGATCTACAATGTATTGTTCTATAGCTATGTTACTATTCGTAGATCCACAATGTATATTCTCGTGGCTATGAATCCATTCAAGTTATGGTGATGTGGATCCACATTGTATTTCTGGTGGCCATATCATTAGTAAAGACAATCATGGATCTGCAATGTATTTGTCAACAACCATGCTTAGAGTCATTTGTATTCTGAGTATGGAATTCATATCTCAGTTATGATATAACACTATACTTCAATGTCCTCGTGTTATTGGCAGGGCTCCAACAGGTATGTTCTTTGTTTCCAATACCCATATGGCAAAGTATTTCAGTTATCATCTCTTCTAACTTCATACTTTGGGGGACATTTTTTTTTACAACATTTTGTCACAACAAGTTATACTGCCTATTCTATGACATCTAACGCATAGAAATTTGGAAGAAAAATGAGAGAAAGTCTTCTTGGTAAAGATCAACTCTAAAAAAACCCTAAATTACAAAGTTGTCTCTTGTTGCTTTCTAGCAAGGTGAAAAAACTTCTCTTGTCGCATGTTGCATCACCGAAAGGTGCGACAATGTCTCCTTTTTCTTAGGTTTAAGGGTGATACAACTTTTCTACGTGGGAAAAAAGAATAAATTCTCGAAGCTTCTAGAAGAGCAACTTCAATGATGAGTTGTTTATCGATTAGTTTGGATCTCACTCGCCTATCTTGATTTAGTGAGATCCTATCCTCTCATCCTAACCTCCTCATGGCTTCCTCTCCAATCTATAAATGGAGACATATTCTAAAGGGAAAGGCTAATAAGTGATGATTAATAAAATAATGGTGAATTGAGAATAGCTCCTGGTTTGTAATTGAAAGTTTGTGAACTTCATTTTGGTCCTAAGAGATTTTTGGATAAAGTGTTCAAGAGACGGTGATGGCATTAATGGAGGCCACTTGGGTGTTGGAACATTGAACTACTGGAAGGAGTTTGTCAACACCAAGGCTTGGTTGTAAACTGCTTCCTGATTTATTAATACAATTATACATTTTCCTTTCCTAATAAAGGTTGTTAATGGTTTTTTTATTTGTATTTATCCTTGGCTATTTACATAGATTCATTGAAACATGTGTATGTTTTTTACTTTCACTGGTTTTGTTTGATTCTTTTTACAGGTCTCTATTTCTAAAAGCATTGGATCAAGCTTAGAGATACAATCAATAAGAACACACATCGGTTAAAAATGTACGAGTTTTCTATTCTTTTTCATTTCACCTGAATCTAAGGAAAGGGGTGTGTTCTGTCTTGTTTTGTTCTAGTTTCGGGTTCCCGAAATAGGGAGATTTTTTTATGTCTGCATGTATGAATTTATTCACACCAACACCATTCAATTTTTACATTGTTCAGGATAGGTTTGTTAGAGAGTTCAGATACATGATGGTTGGAGTAGAGCCTAAGAGAATAACTCATAAATCTAAGTAATTTCTCAATGGAAAGGGAATTTGCTTTCAAGAGGAAAACCATACATACATTTGGTTGTATGGTTGTCAAGAAAACCCCCTTCTACTCCCCATATTTTTCTGCGATAGATATTTTGTCATGGATGTTTTCCAACAATATAAAGCCTAGTGTATTTTATTTGGGAGGAAGAGAAAAAATCAATTCATTACATTTCTTTTTCGATTTGGAGACAATATAAGTTGATATGAAATATTTTACTTAAAGTGAACACAATATAATGAAATATATGAAAATTTCACGCTTCAATACATTGTATCTCTTTTCTAGTTTTGATTCCTCATTGTACCAAAAATTCTAAGTTCTCTAAAGTTAGAGATATATGCAACCCTAAAAAAAAAAGTTAATAAATAATAGCGTAGATTCATTTAACCTTGAATCTAACAAAAACAAATCTAAAAATTTAAAGTGAAAATATTTTAAATAAAGATTATTGTTTGGTTAAGATAAATTTATGTTAATATTTTATTTGAAATATATAGAAATATAAAGTAGTATTTTTATATCATTTCTCAAACATAAATACAAACTTTCTTTGAACCAACATATTTAGAAGCATCCATGAACACTCATGTTTATAAGTCACTTGCATGGAATAATGTTTAACTTGCACTAGGACATAGTATGAAATGGAGATCATAGAAAATAAAAAGTAAACATATCATAATTGCTTGTGTAATGTACATACAAACTTTCTTTCAACCAACATATTTAGAAGCATTCATCAACACTCATGTTTATAAGTCACTTGCATGGAATAAACAATGTTTAGTTTGCACTAGGACATAGTATGAAATGGAGATCATAGAAAATAAAAAGTAAACATATCATAATTGCTTGTCTAATGTACATGTGTTACATTGCAAGTCAAAATACTTATGAAACTCAAAAGGGTTTAGGTTAAAATACTTAATTCGTTACTAAATTAAAAAAAGGTTTGAAATTGATAAATTAATTTTCTTAAGTACTCGCATGTTTAGGCTACTCACCAATTAGAATTCTTGATATTCAAATTGGGTTCTCCTTCTTTATTGACTCACATTTTTTTCAAGACTAATACATTTATTTACCAAATCCTAATTTATCAAGATATAAGGACATTTATCACCTTGTTATGCTGAAAGGTGTACACCTATTGACAATGGGCAAATTTAATAGAGGTTTAGTGCTTAATAAGTTTTCTATGGACAGGATTAAATATGGCTGGAATATTCTTAGTAGTCACACAAAATAAATGGTTGTGATTTCAATCATTAACTTCCTAGCTATTATAAAGACATCAGTTTATGTGTTTACTTTTTTACATTTACCTAATCATATTTAAAAATTACTTTGATAGCTAAGTGATTGCCACGTAAGTGATTAACATAAATTAAAATATTAACACCAGATAAATGAAGCCCAACAGTTTATTTGTTAATAAATAATAAAATTTAATATATTCTTTTAAAGATTCATTTCATCTTCTCAACCTTTAGACGTTCACCAACAACTATTTTGTTGCTATACTAATTATATCTTATATCATAATACTTGAACTCTTTAACTTCATTGTTGTTATATCTTGTAATATTTAGACTCTCTATCTTCCTTGAGTCTAATCACTTGTTATTATTGCTACCTTGCCCTCCAATGTGCATTCAAAAATTATTGGCCAGAATCAGTGATCCATATATATTATAACAAAAAAAATAGAGTTTAAAATAATCATCAAATCAAGACATTACTAATTAAAATCGAAACAATATATCTAGTGTACTATCACTACCATCCTTATGATCCTTTCAAACTCAGATTGCCAACATAGTCAGTGGTTTCATTAAGCTCTTCGTTACACATGGTGGAGGAGTGAGATTTGGTAGACGAGACATGAATCCTCACGTGCATTTACACGGACAAGTAGATGATTAGCGAGTCGGTGTGGTGGAGAAGCGAGGCCGAGCAAGCAAGGTCCTCATAACCATACGACTCAATTATTGCAATGACAAGTTTACCTAGTCACAATTAAGTAAAAATCAATAATAGTTTGTAATCACTAGCACAATCAGAGAAGTAAAAGTCGTTAATATATGTTCAGAGAAGTAAAAGTCGTTAATATATGTTAAAATTAATGGTGATCAATGTATATCAACCATTTTTACTTATGTGGTTGTGCTAGTTGATGGAAGATGTGCATGGAGAGGATTAGTAGATTATGAATTAAAATATCAATATAATTAATATTGAAATCCACATTAGATTTTAGTTAGCCATGGTTGACTATGGTTTACTATGTTTGGTTGACCATGTTTGACTATAGTTGAAAATGGTTGACCACATTTGATTATGGTTGACTATGGTTAATAATGGGTAACCATGTTTGACTATGGTTGATCACATTTGACTACGGTTGACTATGTTAAACTATTATTGTCCATGTTTGAATTTGGTTGACCATATTTGACTATGGTTGACCATGGGTGACCATGTTGACTGTGGATAACTATAGATGACATGGTTGACCATTTTTTACTATTGTAATCCTTAGTTGACCATGGTTGTCTATGGTTGAACCTGGTGGACCACAATTTACCATAGTTTACTTTGGTTTACTATAGTTGATTATGGTCGACATATGGTTCACTTTGTTTAATGTTTATTTACTATGGTCAACTAACTGTTAACTTTGGTTTACTATGGTCTACTTATGGTTGACTTTGGTTTGTGTTTGGTTTACTATTGTTATCTTTGATTGACCATGATTGATTTTGGTTTTATTATGGTTTTCTATGGTTGACCAAATTGACCATAGTTCACTTTAGTTGACCATGATTGGCCATGGTTAATTGTGGATAACTATGGTTAACCACATTTTAATATGGTTGAATTTGGTTGTCCATAGTTAACTTTGGTTGGACGTGGTTCGCTATGTTTTCCTATGGCTTAGTATGGTTAACCATGATTGACTTAGGTTGTCTATGATTCACTTTGGTTGACCATGGATGGAAATGGTTAGTCATGCTTGACCATGTTTAACCATAGTTGACTATGGTAATGTCGCATTGAGACATTCATCTTGGTTGACTTATTGTTATGAGGAAAATCACTCTATGGCATGGGGTAAACCACAACAAACAGAAATGACTGTAGAAATCAACTCTAATTTCAAGTATGCTATATAATCAAACATGTTGTCAAGACAAGATAAAGAGCCTACCTCGTCCGAACGTTCAATGAAGTCCATCGTTGAGCACTTGACTTAAAGCTATACCCCTGCAACTTGTCCTCAAAAACCAAGATACACAAGAATATGGTGATAATATGTAAAGTTAGCACATATAATAACGTAATCCATCAATATTCATAAAAAATATGCCCATGGAATAACAATTCAAATATTTGCATGACATTAATTGGACGAGAAAGAGTATTTCTATTAAAGTATGACCAACAAAAGTGTATGAATGACAAACTTCCATGTCGGCATGTCTCAGAACCGAGAAACTAAGTCCCTTCCAGCTAGGCTTCCACCACTTCAATCCTCTACCAAAGGCAAGCTCATGTAAGGGAGAAAATGAGGTTCTCCATCAAATAGGGAAGAGCTTGGGGGTTGAACAATGTGTTCAGAATTCTTCTCCAGAGTAACTTTGCTCTCAAATTTGAATTCTTCTCCCCTTTCCACAGCTTGGATATGGCCCATTTATAGTCTTCAAATGGAACTGAAGGACCGAGTCAGAACGTTTCCAGTATATGGAAGGTCAAGGATCATGGATCTTGTGACGTGACATGGAAACTCAACACCATTTATTAGTTTTGGGAACAAAACTTGATGTACATGGGTTGTAATGGTGCAACTTGCGTATATGCATGTTGTATAGCTGTTAGGGCACGTATATGTGGAAAAATGTGATTTTTATCTCTGGGAATTGCAAAAAGGGACTTCAAGTATGCATAGGGAAATGGAAAAGGCCTTCTGAGTAAGTTGCATGGGGTGAGACAAATATTGCTATAACATATGTTCCCTAATGTGTGAGGTCATAGGAGTATCTATGATGTCCAAAATACATTATAATTTCCAAAAGTGGAGTAATGGAGACCTAGATGAACGAACTAGTTTCTCATAAGAATATTACAATCCATATTGACTTTGTACTCATGGAGGCCAATTTGAATTACACAGCAGATCCATGTGGAAATATACCAAACAATTTTTCATGGCCATGAATAGGAAATAGAAAGTGGATATATACAAAAGGCTATCATAGTCATGAACAAGGCCTAGTGAAAACCAGTCTCAAAATCAATCTGAAGATATCTGTATACAATGGAGTACATTTTGATCTCCCATGATCACTGAAGTCATATAGGTATTGGTCTAATGAATGATAGCAATAGCTTAGGAAATACGTGACTATAAACTGATGTCTTCCAAAGGTGCAAGTCTACATCATGTGAATAAAGGAGTTGAGGTCAAACACAATGAGACTTCATTTGATTATCGGTCATTGAGGTATACCGTTAACAAACGTAAGACAATCTATCGATAATGAAAGTAGGTATCAAGGCATCGAGTACATTCTTACAAGCGTGAATAAAGGATTTGAGGTTGAAAACTCTAAGAATCCATCGATCATGAGACATTGGTGTATTCCCAATTGTCGATGGAGAGAGAACCTGCCACTGATCACTGTAATCCTCTAGGTACTCATAGGACTCTAGGCCTCGTTTCCAGAATAGATGAGATGAACTCGATGGAAGGAGACCCGTTGAAAGGACATCATTAAGGCATCTCTCATCATTTAGCATGAGATACAAAGCAATAGCTTGATGATTTGGAGGCACTCATATGAAGAACATGTTCACAAACCAACAACCCTGTGCGTCTTTCACATGTACCAGATGCAAGCAGTGCATGAAAAAGACCCTCTAAATAGCAACCAATAATGAAAATTGTCGACAAAGGAGAGGAAACCACCAATAAGGATGATGGCATCCAAGGAACTGGACGAATCCCAATGTGTTAATAGATTTATTATTGTCAAACACAAGGGAAACTCCCCAGTCAGGGACCAATGAGGAGATGTCGACTGTTGGGTTCAAGGTTACCTACCCATAACGAAAGCAGGACCAGAGTGCATGGTAGGACTACAACTTCATGTAATTCTGAGACACACTGATAGTATGCCCGACATGCAAAGTCAAGAGTTCTGAGAAATGGTTGATACAGGCTTATAGACATCCTTTGAACAAGAGAATGAGACATATGGAGGAATCCGACAGCATAGACATGATAATGAAACTTTTTGATGCAAGAGGCACCAATCAAACTCTCCATAGGGACTGGAGGAGTAACCAGTCAGATGAGTAAACTCTAAGTAACGATCTCAGCTTCCTAAGGTCATGCTAAACCCAAACTTTGGATGACAAGTGGACTCAAAATTTTGTGCTCTGTTCAAAGGCGACACGACTGCTGTCAATATGAGATAATATTATTTTCCCACCATCTTTTTTTTCTTTTTTCATAGACAAATGAATGCTATGATTCAGAGGAGGAAACGAGTGTCGTGAGTAAGAAACTAGTTCCAGCAGTGGAACATACCTATGCTCAATGAAAGGAGGTGCATGCAAGATATGGACACATGGGGGAATGTTTCCTTGTAGGATATAGGGTGTCAAGATGCAAAGGATATAAAAAAGGCTCTTCTTGGTTGGTGATGCAAATTATTGAGGTAATAGGATTATAATGCGAAAGAGGGAACTGACAATAGGCTTAATATTGCAAGAAAGAGAATGAGATACAATTACAACATGACTCCAAAAAATATCATTTTCGTAAATTTAGTCCCCTAGGCCCGAAAAACTATAAAACAATACCCAGGAGAACTCTTCTATCCACTAGTGACTAGAGTATTTATTTTTTAAAATTAGTCTACTTGGTCCGAAAAAGGGTTAAACTTACACCAAATAGACATCCTTTCAAATCCGATTAACGAGTGTGAAAGAGACAATTTCACTTGGCAATCTTTTCACTTTTTTAGAGAGTTGGAAAAGAGATTAACTTAGACTCAGGAATGTTGTTCTAAGCACCATATCATGGGGGATGTTGGGGATACCGTGAAGGACTTTTGTTGAAATTCATCAACTCACAGACAGCTGACACAAGCTTTGGAAAACCTAAAGCTTTCCAAGTTGAGGAGGATAAAATACTTGCAAAGGTTACCTTATTTACAATATATCAAAGAATTCCCATTATCTAGAAGGGTGTAGAAGAACAAAGTTCAGGCTCTACAAGATCATTCCAATCAAAGGAAAACATCCTAGGACTTGGAGGGAGCATACTCAGAGAGAGTAGAATGCTCCCTTGTTTAGAAGGTATACGACTAAAAATGCAAAGAACATGATCTAAAGATGCATCACCTTCCAAAAGAAGAGTGGGATTGACTGAAGAATGCATCAACAATGTCACTTCCTTATACTTTTCACTCCCCAAGAGAAGAGTGAGATCGGCTAAAGATTGCATCGACATGACCTCTTCTTCAACCGTTGGTTGAATAGGATGTGAGATAACAAGATCAAGAGATGCATCAACCCCAAAAACAGGAGTGGTGTCGGTCTAATATTTCATCGACACGACCGTTGGTTGGACAGGATGTGAGAGAACAAGGTCAAGAGACGCATCACCCTCTAAAAGAAGAGGGGTGTTAGCCTAAGATTGCATCAGCACAACCACTGTATCAACCAAAGAAGGACTCGAATGTTGGGAAATGAAAGATGATTCAAAACTTGAAGGACCACACTTCTTGTACCACAACAGTAGTAGGAAACAAATGAGTAAGGTGATCTCCTTTGCAAATCCTACAAAGGAACTTGGGCTTATGTCTTATATGTCTAGGCTTCTCAATCGTATGAATGCCCCCAACATGACTTACAGTGGAGACTAGTAGAATATCTCCAACATGACTTGTAGAGGTTGGTGATGAATCCCCAACATGACTGGCAAAGGTTGGTGATGAATCCCTAACATGACTGGCAGAGGTTGGTGATGTATGTGCAGTGTGACTAGTAGTGACTAGAGTTATGCCCGCAGCATGACTTGCAAATGTTGGTTGCTAGTATTCAACATGACTTGTAGAGGTTGTTGACCAATGTCCAACATGACTAACATAGGTTGGAGATATAATGCTAATATGAATCACAGTGACTAGACTTGTGGCAGTTGGTTGCGACATTTGAGACCAAGGTTCTGGGAAAGACTAGTTTTGAGAAATTGTAGGCTAGGAAGGATTCTGGTATACACCATGGCCCTATCGGATAGGAAAGTATCATCCTACAAACTGATTCATAAAGAGTTGTAAGGGCATCATCACCGAGGAAGTCGCTTGCAAAGAGAAAGTGACATGACAAGGGTTACTCGGGTGAGGATATATGTTTCCCCCAGATGAAAGAACTTTGTGAAGGGGGTTTCCCATACAATAAAAATGACTTCTCCCAGGTGAAACACCAGAGGACAAATGGAGGTCCTCCATTGAAAAAGCATTTGTAGGAACCAACATAGTGGAAGAAGGATAAATGGATGGGATGTAATAAGTAGAATGACTTCCCATTTGAGCACTTTCTCCTGGCAAAGTGAAGCTAGGATTGGATCCATAGGAAGGAAGGTTCCAGCCTCCTACCGTAAGAGTTTGTTGAGGGATATGATTACCACCAAACGTAAAGAGAGAATAAGGAGGCATCATGCCTCCAGACCCAAAACTAGGATTCACATAAGGAAACGAGATAGAGGATGGAAAGTGTGAAGACATTTCTGGCATACCATGATAAAAAAAATTGGAGGCCCAAGGTATTGGATGAGTATCATGATTCAACGTACCACTCAAAAATACACAAGGATTCGTCCCCATGTAATGAGAAAATACCATGGGCTAGGTAGTGCTAACTGAGGGAGTCACGGGGGATCCACTAACCATAGCAATGAAAACTCATGATGCAATAAAAAATCCTAAGGCCAACTAATAATAAGAGAGAACACCAAAGTAAAGAAAAAAGGCCAATGTATACAAACAGGATATAGTGGTTGTAAAGAGGCCTCCCTCACTAGAGTAGGTATGTCTGACCTAAGAGGGGTCTGAAAGTCCCTTCAAAATATCGGAGGTATCATAATCAATTATAAGGGACCTTATGGGCTTAACAGTGTAGTCGGTCAGATCCCCCCAGAGAGGTAATACTCCATAAAGGTTGTGTGTTGTCTGACCCTTATCTGACTCAGGGTACCTGCAGAATAAACCCTCCAAGTAACTTATGTGGCTACCTATGTCAAGAATCTAAAGCCACCATGATATAACCGATGCGCAGGTGAAAAATCGTAAGTCAGGTCCACCATATGGACAGGGTAACAAAGCCCGAAATATTGAAAGAACCACCTCTCACAGAGTTAAAGGTACTAGCAAGTCCCCCATATACAAATAGATCCCATAAATATCTCTGACGCTAAGAAGGTATGGTATTGGAGGGATATCTCCGCAACCAACTTCGCATGACCTCGTGCTTAACTACAGTGTGAGCAGGGCCTCCTAATGTCACCAATTATATAATGGATTTCACCACTCCCTTAGTCAGACACATATGTTGAGTTTAACATCCTTGGAGAAGTTAACTCACAAAATACTATTCCAAGGCTCTAAATCTTAAGCTAGATTGTGCACCCTAAAAAATAAAATCATTTCGAATGAATTTTAAATTTATCAATGTTATTTTTAATGGATTTGTTTACTCAAAATATGTGGTCATGAAACTGATGATGCTATGACTCAACAAATTAAAGAAATGAATAAGAACATAATGCAAAGTCTTAACTTCAATTCTCAATAAATGATAAGATTTAAAAAAATGAAACTTTCAATTCAACTCTGCAATTTCAAATAAGATGCAATATTTCCATACATGTATCGAGATCAATACTAATAGCCCAAAAGATCAAATGCCATAATGAAAAATTTATATTTTTTTTGTATTTTCAATATAAAGAAACAAAAATGTTGTTAAAGTTTCTGCTATTATTAGGTTAGTTTCAATTTACTAGATAACAATAGCATAGATAGGATCACTGAGAGAAACACAATCACAAGAGTACAGAAGCATTTATCCTGGGAAACCCTCAAGGGGAAGAAAACCCAACAAAACTTCTTTCATATAGATAGCCAATACAATGCCAAGACAATGAACCAAGCAATACATAAATTCCTCTCCCAAGGATGGACCTCTCTCTCTCTCTCTTCCTTCTTCCGGAAACTGGTAACTACAGATCCCTTCAATACTTGCGCACTAGATGAGTGAGCTGAGTGTGTGTCCAAATGAGGCATTGGCCTCTCTTATTTATACAATCTGGCAGGTGATAAACATGTGTCTTTTCATTGGCAGGTCCGACATCTCATTATGGGTGGTTATAACCACTTTAATATATTCTGGGGCCGTCTTTTCATTTAGCTTATTACAATTAGGGCTTGACCAATCCACAAAATGGGATTTGGTCAATTACAATGCCTCACATGATCAATCCACAAAAGGGGATTGAGCTAATCAATAATAAACATTTTTTATCTTTATCCACAAAAGGGGATAAGAATATTCTTTGTAGTTACACAATATTTTAACACTCCTTCTTAACAAGAAGGATATTCTTTATCTTTTGACAGGTCACCGGATGTCAACATCAATTAGGCAGCAACATCCACTGAAAAACATCATCAACTAGGTAACATCATCAACTGGATAACAGAAGGCATCAATATAATCCACTTGGTCATCTGGCATCATGATCACTGACTGGCATATCTATAAATCATCGAAAGTTTTTTTCTCTTTATCTTTGCACAGAATATACTCTTTCTTTCTTTTGTCTTCACGAAGAAGATACTTCTTTCTTATCTTCACACATAAGATATCTTATCTTCACACAGAAGATGCCTTATCTTCACATAGAAGATATTCTATGAGTTTTGCCATTCCTTTTATGTTCTCCCTTCTCTTGTAGTCATCTAACTCACCCATCCACTAGGGAGGACTACAACCATAGCTTCACTCTTAGTCATCCCACATGAACTAAAGAAGATAAGATGCTATCCTAGGCAAGACTATACTCCCTTTCCATGATCCACACAAGATCATGACACAAACCTCAAGAGCCAACTAGCCATTCCACATGGTCAAGGTTTGTGTTCCAAGCTACTCAATCCTTGGCCAGAGGAGAGTATCTACCCACTACCCATTGGAGAAACATCCACATTCCTCTCTACGAGGGTGGTCACACCCCTCTCTATGAGGGTATTCTAGCATGTCCCTAGAGTATCCAAAACTCAACACTTGGAAAGAGGCCAACCTTGGAAAATTTCTCATTCCCCTTCTCTACAGAGGTCTCTTCCTTCTCTATGAAGGTCTCTTCTCGTTTCCTTCTCTATGAAGGTCTACCTGTGGGATTTCTCTTTCCTTCTCTACAAAGGTTTCTTCCTTCTCTATGAAGGTCTAGCTATGGGATCTAAAAAAATCTCTTGCGGTCCAAAATCTTTCAATGGTATAATACCATGCTACCCATCTGTTGGGCACCATCCATCTACTGGATAAATTTCATCTTGATCAAAATATCTGGGCACCATCCATCTGCTTTTCTAACTGCATCAAATCACGATCCTCCATTTCTAACTCAGAGACATAGCTCCCTCTTGCACCTAACTGATAGTTTCTAATCATCATCCTTGAAGTTCTCTTCTGTAATATCTTGGGTGCCTTCTTGAGTTCGAATATTTCTTTCTTTTTGTCTTCATACTAGATCAACCTGCTCCCTCTGCATCTATAAGAACGGTACTAGAAAAACCTGTAGTTACCTGCATCTCATCCATTATATCTGAGTATCCATCCCTTTCTTCATCTTGAATAATTTTGATCTGCATCTTTAGGAGCCTCCTGCTCCTATATAAGTACTGGATATTGTATGGTCTTTACTGATTGTCATCATATCACACGTCCTTCTCGTGCTGTCTAGCTTCTACAAGTCATGGAATAAGTTCTTTCTTCCGAGACTTGTAAACTTACTTACAATATGCTTTCTTTGTCACTCTCATGAGTGATCATACATGAAATAAATATTTTATCTCTTTCTTCATCCTCTTCTTTGATACTTCCTTCATAAGTCAGCATAGATACTGAAATAAAATGAGGTTAATTAACATTCTCACAAAAATCTAACTTGTAATGATAAGGTATTAAAGTAAACAAGATACTAAGAATAAACATGAATACTTATATTTTGTTTTTGTGTGGGGAGGCTCCACGGACTCCACCATTTGCTATCTTTCTTCAGATCAACTATCTTCAACTTAAAGTACATAATCCTTAATTTCTGCTAAAGCTTTCTTTGAGGGAGGAGATTTCTCTTCCTCTGCCACATGTGCTTGATGCTTTCTTTTCCATTTTCCTTGAGGATAGTCATAAGAAAAGTGCCCCAACTTTTGACAGTTGTAGCATCTGATCTTTGAAACATCTCTCTTCTTATCTGGAACTCTTACGGAGTTAGCTTCTTTATTGTTCTTCCTAAAGGAACCTTTTTTTTTTCTTTTGAGATGTAAGAGCCTCCTCTTCATCGACAATTAATCTCTTCTGTTGTCCTGGAAGTCTAGATTCTTCATGTGTGCAATCTGCCCATAACTTATCAAACTTGGGTAACTTGCTTCTTGCACACACTCCTTGTACAAAAGGAATCCAAAATGTTGGAAACCCATTTAGGGTTGTGGTTACAAGCTCTTTTTCACTAATGACATCTCCAATACCTGCAAGATGATATCTGATCTGAGAAACTTTCATAAGATAGGATGTGATAGATTCTGAGTTTTCCATCTTCATATTACGAAGGTGATTTCTTAAGGAATGATTACGACTAATGTCTTTGCTTTCATATAACTTGTTGAGTGCTTCATACATTTGCCTTGCTATCTGTAGTTCAGAAATATGAGGGATCAAGTGATCATTTACTGAATCTGACACGATTCTCTTTGCTTTCTTTTCATTCTTCTTATGCTTGGTCTTTTTCTCTTCTTCATCTGGTTCTGGTACACCAATTGTAACATGTTCTAGGAGATCATTCTCATCTAGAATCATATGCAACCTATGCTTCCAAGATCTAAAGTTTCTAGGTCCTTTTAGCCTGTCTTCTACTCTCATTCTGGTAGCCATTCTTTCTTGCAGTAGAAAGAACCCTAGCCCTCCGGGCTATAGAAATAATAAAAAAACAAATTTCTTGGATCTAAAAACTGAACTCACCAAAAGATGCACTAGACTGAGGCAAGTATCTCGGTGTCTTTAGATTTAAGAAAATCCAACTTTTACCCCTCCAAACTTGATATACGGATTTCTAGATTGGTGCTTCTGGTTTTCTGGTACTTCTGGTTTTCTAGTACTTCTGGTACACTGGTACTTCTGGTTTTCTAGTACTTTGTGAAAACTAGGGTTTCACTTTTTGGGAGATCTAGCCACTGAAAAAGTGTGCCGAGGATGACAAAATGTTCCTTGAGGTAGGGCACACCTTTCTAGATGGTTTTGAGTCTGAAACCCTTCTTTGATAAAAAGCCCTAATTTTCATGTACGACAACAATGGCATTTTTCTTTTTCCCGTGAAAGATGCTCTCTTCAGCTTAGCTTTGAAACTATGTTAAATTTTATGCTATTATTAGGTTACTTTCAATTTGCTAGATAACAATAGCATAGATAGGATACTGAGAGAAACACAATCACTAGAGTACACAAGAATTTATCCTGAGAAACCCTCAAGGGGAAGAAAACCAAGCAAAACTTCCTTAATATAGATAGCCAATACAATGCCAAGACAATGAACCAAGCAATACATAAATTCCTCTCCTAAGGATGTGCCTCTCTCTCTCTCTCTCTCTCTCTCTCTCTCTCTTCCTTCTTCCAGCAACTGGTAACTGTAGGTTCCTTCAATACTTGCACATTAGATGAGTGAGATGAGTGTGTGTCCAAATGAGGCACTGGCCTCTCTTATTTATACAATCTGGTAGGTGTTGAACAGGTGTATTTTCACTGGCAGGGCCGACTTCTCATTTTGGGTGGTTATAACCACTTTAATATATTTTGGCTAGGCCGACTTCTCATTCTGGGTGGTTATAGCTACTTTAATATATTATGGGGTTGTCTTTTCATTTAGCGTATTACAATTAGGGTTTGACCAATCCGCCAAAGGGGAATTGGTCAATTACAATGCCCGACATGATCAATCCACAAAAGGGGATTGATCTAATCAATAATAAATATTTTTTATCTTTATCCACAAAAGGGGATAAGAATATTCTTTGCAGTTACACAATATTTTAACAAATGCAAGGACTGAACATCAACTTGATATATAAACCCTATTGTAAGAAAAAAGAGATAAACCAAGAAGGATATCAAGAGGCAAACACCCAACCCAAGATACAAGGAAAACCAATGATAAATATGATGAGAAAGAAAAACCGCTTGGAAATTCAACCAAAGAAAGGTTTCATATCACTCTACAGACACTTAACATTCATGAGAGAGACCCAAGAAGACTCAACAACCATCAAAACTTACCCAACAAACACCAAACTCACCATTTAGGAAATAAATAATGATGTACATGATTGTTTAAGAAAAAACCATGCATTTACATGCCCTATAGAACAACAGATCGTGTATGTACGTGTTTGTCAAAGGAAAACCCGTGTATATGTATTAAAACACTACTAGGTTAAGGATAAGACCAAGAAACTCAGACTCAAAATGAAAATAGGTGTCAATCAATAAGACGACAAGAAAACTCAAGTTAACCGAGAGAAATCAAAGGAGAAAAACACTCCAAACCCCGAAAAGAAGATTCCCTCCCTAGTATGGTTGTCAATTCTGTTACGAGGAAAATCACTCTATGGCATGGAGTAAACCACAATAGACAAAAATGACTGTAGAAATCAACTATAATCTCAAGTATTCTATATAAATATACATGTTATCAAGACAAGATAAAGATCCTACCTCATCCAGACGTTCGATGAAGTCCACCGTTGAGCACTTGACTCAAAGATATACACCTCCAACTTGTCCTCAACAACCAAGATACACAATCATATGGTGATAATATGTAAAGCATATAATAACATAATCCATCAATATTCATAACAAATATTCCCATGGAATAACAATTCAAATATTTGCAAGACATTAATTGGACGAGAAAAGAGTATTTCTATTAAAATATGACCAACAAAAGTGTATGAATGACAAATTTTGTGTCGTCACGTCTCGAAATCGAGAAACTAAGTCCCTTCTAGTTGGGCCTCCACCACTTCAGTCCTCCACTAAAGGCAAGCTCATATAAGAGAGACAATGAGGTTCTCCATCAAACATAGAAGAGTTTGGGGGATGGACAATGTGTTTAGAATTAAAAGGACAAAGGGATGAAGATTGAATATGAAGTGGATACTTTCTCCATAGTAAATTTTCTCTCAAAGTTGAATTATTCTCCCCTTTCCACAGCTTGGATATGGCCCATTTATAACCTTCAAATGGAACTAAAGGGTCAAGTCTGAATGTTTTCAGTATATGGAAGGTCAAGGATCATGGATCTCGTGACGTGACATGAAAACCTGACACCATTTTTTAGTTTTGGGCACAAAACTCGATGTACGCGGGTTGTAATGGTGCAACCTACGTATACGCATGTTGTATAGCTGTTAGGGTGCGTATATGTGGACAAATATTATTTTTAGCTCTGGGAATTGAAAAAAGGGACTTCAAGTCTGCATAGGGAAATGAAAAAGGCCTTCTGAGCAAGTTGCATGGGGTGAGGAAAATCTTGCTATAACTTTTATGTCAATTTGCTACATTCCTCGATGGTTGTGTCAATTTTTTATGATCATTAAAGGTTACATCACATTGTGATTTACACTAATGGTTATGTTTCATTTTGTCGTACCTCAATGGTTTCGTCACATTCGATGTTCATAAAGAAATATGTCACCTTGTGACATTCGTTAAGGGTTACGTTCTAAGTGCGATGTTCATTTATATTTATACCACCTTACAACTTTCCATAAGGGCTATGTTTCAATGCGTTTTTTATTAAGGATTATGTCACCTTACATCATTCCTTAGGGGTTATGTTATCTTTGATTGACCATGTTTGAATTTGGTTTTACTTTAGTTAATCATGGTTTACTTTAGTTGACCATGCTTGGCCATAGTTAATTGTGGATGACTATGGCTAATGATGTTTAGATCCAGTTCACTTTTTTTGTCCATGGTTGACTTTGGGTGGCCATGGTTGACTTAGGTTGGACATGATTCACTATGGTTTTATTTGGCTTACTATAGTTGACTTAGAGTGTTTATGATTCACTTTGGTTTACCATGGTTGGAAATGGTTAGTCACGTTTGACAATGTTGATTATGTTTAACCATAGTTGAATATGGTAATGTCTCATTGTGACATTCATCTTGGTTGACTTATGTTGATTTTCTACATTCCGTAATGGTTGTATTGCATTTTTTATGACCATCAATGGTTACGTAACATTATGCCATTCAATAAGGGCTATGTCTCATTTTGATTCTCCTCAATGGTTTCATCATATTGTGATGTTCATTAAGGGTTATGTTACCATGAAACATTCCTTAAGGGTTATGCTTCAATGTGACATTCATTAAGGGCTATGTCATCTTGTGACATTCTGTAAGGGTTATATCACATTGCAACATTTTTTAAGGGTTATGTTGGATTGTGATGTTCCCTAATGATTATGTTACATTGTGACATAAATCTTCATTATGTTTTATCAAATTTCTATGTCATATAACAGTTACATCACATTACGATGTTCATAAAGGGTTATGCAACCTTACGACATTCCTAAAGGTTAATGTTTTAGCGAGGTGTTCTTGAATGGTCATGATGCATTATGTTATCGATATTGGTCGACTTATAAGGAAGTGTTATGTTCCTCAATGTTTTTGTCACATTTCGATATTGATGAAGGGGTATGTCACTTTTGTGATATTCCTTAATGGTTATGTCACGTTGCAATATTGATCATGGTTATGTCTAACTATGGATGAATTTGGTTGACTATAGTTGATTTCACCAAAGTAAGTCTCCCACCCACGAATAAGACACATTTCACTAAAGAAAGTCTCCCACCCATAGATAAACACCTATTAAACCATAAATTAATATGGGACTTAATATTTTCTAGCATCCATCCCCAACTCTACTTCTTGAATCCCTTAGGTTTTTGGAAATAGCTAAGATATTTAAAACTTTCAGTAAAATTCATATACCTAAAGGAATAGATTCCACATAAGTTTTGAACCATATCCTCCTCCAAAGAATTAAAAGAAGCAAACAAGTTATGCCAATTTATAACCATACCAATCATATTTTTAACTATGTAATATATAGTTACAATATAATTTTTACATATTATTCATTGTTTTTATTTGTCATAGGCAGGAGATTTGCCAAAAAAAGTCTCTGACCCATTAATATGAGACTTAATATTTCCCAACATCCATCCCCAACACTACTTATTCAATCCATTAAGTTTATAAAAATAATCAATATATTTAAAATTTTCATTAAAATCCATCTACTTAAAAGAATAAATTCAACATAAAAGAATAAATTCAACATAAGGATTGAATCATATCCTCCTCCAGACCATTAAAAGAAGCATAATACTTATACTCACTTATAACCATACCAATCGTATTTTTAACTATATATTAGTTACAATATATTTTTTATTGATTTTATTTCAATATATTCTTAACATATAAAAATTATTAATATAAAAAAATAATAATACATTTTGTTACTATAAAATAAAAACTAAAAATATAGTTTATTATTATTATTATTATTATTATTATATATATATATATATATATATATATATATATATATATATATATAATAAAAGAAATTAATGTTTTATAAATATAAATATTTTTAAAAATTTAAATATAAATATTAACAATTTGCATTTAAATTTTTTTCAGATTAAAAAATTAAAATGAAATTATTAAATATCTAAAATTTATATATTTACAAATTAAATAAATTAAAATTAAATAATAATAATAATTATTATTATTATTATTATTATTATTATTATTATTATTATTATTATTATTATTATTATTATTATTATTATTATTATTATTATTATTATTATTATTATTATTATTATTATTATTATTATTATTATTATTATTATTATTATTATTATTATTATTATTATTATT